>VOQJ01038860.1:4160-21546 GCA_015052665.1 Apistogramma diplotaenia | reverse complement strand
AAAAGCCAGTGACCAATATTGACCCGTTTTACACACACACACACACACACACACACACACACACACACACACACACACACACACACACACACACACACACACACACACACACACACACACACACACAGAGTAGAGAAGTGTTACGGCTGCTTGTGAGGTGGGCGTGGGAGTGTGTGCGTGTTTGTTGTCTCAATCCTCTCCAGCAGGGGCGCTGTTCGAGGAGGCTGCAGAGTCCAATCATGCCCGTCGCAGATAAAAAGCAGAAGGAAGGCGCCGTGGAGGGAGAGTGAGAGTGGTGGAGGGTTTCACAGTGGAGGTCCGTGTGGCAGTACGGTTACTCCCGTGTGGGAGTGCGTTACTCCTGGCTGGTGCTCCCAGTCGTGGCCCGGGTTTCCGGAGTGGTGTCTGCTTTTGAGTTGTGTTGGTGCTTGTGAGTTTGCGTTCATAGTGGTGACGGTGTTGTGCCAAAAAGCGATTTCCGGTATTTGCCAAAAAATGATTGCCTGTAATTAAACAGCTCTAAACGTCTTGTTGACCTATAATCTGTGACACAGAAGTGAAACATACCTCTCATTAATGATATCAAGTTCTTTTGGGCGAGAAACAGCATTTCTATCACAAAGTAGAAGCTGCAATCAGTTTTTGGCAAAGTGACTTTTGTATATTATTTTTTTTTATTAAAGTAAAAACTGTCATTGATATTAAAATTTTCTTTTTAAACAGAAATCTGGCTCAGAGTGCTGCAGAAATTGCAACAAATATAACATCACAGTTTTATAAAGATATTTTAAGTGGTCAAAAAACACTGCATTGATTATAATGTAGAAAATAACATGGATTTCTAAAGATTCTTACATTACAGGTTATTTCTTCATTTTATATATAAGCCCTTCACAAATCATGTGGACTGCACTCTGTTTACCAATGTAAGCGAAGACATTACACATAAAAGGACACAGAAACATTGAAAATCACTGTATGGCAGAAAATCACTTTTTGGCACAACACCTGCGTCAGAGCTGTGTTTTCATTGGTCGTGCTGAACGTGTACTGTCTCCCATGTGGAGACAGTTTTGCATTAGTTTGTAGTTGACCTTCATTTTCTCTTTTTATTGTAAACAAACTTTGTTAATTTTAGACTGTTTTTTGTTTTTGGTTCTTTTTTTTGGGGGGGGGGGTGTTTCTCAACGCGAATGTTACAATGTTTCACACAGATATTCATCTCAGAAGACAAAAGTTTGGGGGTAAATAAATAGGCCTGCTGCTTATATCTAACATCCAGGGGAGGGACTGGAGATTCAACTCAGTGTCACTGTGCACAGATCACATGGAGCCGTTTTTAAATAGACAATGTGGGTTAAGTGTCTTGCCCAAGGATACAACGCCAACACAGGGACAGGGGCTCGAACCGACAACCCGCCGGTTGCAAGGCCAGCCCCTGTCCACTGTGCCACTGCCACTCAGATGTGTACAGTATTTTGGTGTTACTGGTGTTACTTTTTTTCCAGCTCATAATGATTAATGAATTTCTCGAACTGTTAACAGACACAAAAAAAAAATCTACAAAATCTGAAATATAGGAATTTGCCCGAGTGAAGTATTCTCTTTGTAACCATGGATACAAATATTAAGCTATGAAACTAAAAGTAAAATGGTAAATTGATTTAGAGATTCCACTCTAAATGACCTCTGACTTCACACACTCTCACACACACACACACACACACACACACACACTTGTACAGTGCTTTAGTTTATGCCTTTGAGGACTTTATAACCATCACTTCACACAGATCAAGCCACTGACCTTCAGATTAGTGGATGACTTGCTCCACCTTCTGAGGCACAGCCTCACATTTAATTTAAAAGAACGCACACCCCAGACACTTGTTCTGGTGTTTTGTAGGTGGGAGGAAAATAGCTCAGCTGTCTAAATCCAAAAACTGAATGTTTCTGGACCTTTTTGCGGAAAAGGTTTACAAAAGCATTTAAAAATGGCAATAAATATCACCTTACTTTAATCTGGCCTAAAATTATTACAATTATTAAGCACAATGTTTCAACAAAATCATTACTCCATACATAATCATATTGTTGATCTCCAAATACAGTCTAAGTTGTGAAACAGATGCAGACCACGCTGATCAAAACTCATGGGTTGGTAGAACCTTCATGATGGATTTCCACATCTCTTCCACATCTGTCTTTTTCGAGTGTTTCTGCCCTTCCAGGGGCTTCAACATACATAAGGGGGTCTTTGTTATCGTGCTGCTGCTGCTGCTCAAGTGGGTCAAAGGTTAATTTCTTGAGTCCCTGGGTGAAAACGGGACACAATGGAAAACAATGTGTTCTTCTCCGCAGAGCTCAGAAGGCCCAACTGACATATGAAAACTAATTAATACAGACAGAAAGAGAGGAAGCACTTCATGTCTCGGACGCTGATAATCAAACAAAGGGCCGAGAGATGGACAAGCCTTCAGCCTCTTCAGTCTCCTCTCCATTTTTATTCTCTTGTCATGTATGACACGGACTTCTCTGTGGCTCTCGTTTGCACTTCCCCTCTCTCACTCGGAGACAAGAGAGGTTCGCGAGCGCAGGCAGGAAAATCAATCAAGATTGGATTGATAGTGTAAACTGACAGGCCGAAGAGGCAGCAAACCGTGATACACGAGCAGATTAGGACTGAGTGTGCCTGCAGGAAACGAGTGCGGCCACACGCTGCAGAAAACTAGAAAACACGAGTGGAATCAAGTCGCCTCATCTTGATTAGTGTAATCATTTCAATTAGCACAGTCAGCAATGTAAAGATGCTTTTATTTGACAAACAATTATTAAAGTTGGAGGCTGATAAAAAATAAATAAAAAAAAGGCCCACCACTCACTCATCATGACCTTGATCGAATTCATGGAATCTGAACAGCAATGCCAGCAAATTACCAGCTTTGCAGCTGTTTCAACATGTTTTCTATGTTTCTGCCTTGCAAATGACTTGTTGCACTTGCAGAAATGAGCACTGTCAGCATGAGCCCTACTGAAGTGTTATCATACCCTTAAACGTGAACTCCGTCTTATATGATGCTACAGCACAGATTTCAGAGAGAGCGCGAGCTGCCCCTTGCACTAAGGTTTAAAGAGGAAGCATTTATAACAGTTGAGTTTATCAAAGCTACAGTGTTTTACAGTTTAGTCCCAGTGCCTGTTTAAAACCTGGAACCACAACGCAACAATTCTGTGAAGCTCAATACGATCCAAAACACTGCTTGAACCAATGTGTCACACTACTGTAAGAGGTCAAAACGGGGTCACACACACTTGGAGCTGAGCCCAACCTTTGGAAGGAATCATGCTGTAATTAATAACTGACCTTCATGCTCCCTCTCTGAAGCACCAGTTTTCTTCATCTTCTTGGGGGTTTTCATGAAAAGCGGGAAGATGGTTCGCAAACCCAAGATGTCTACAAATTTATGGCAGTTGTCTGCTCCCTCTGGTCCAATCATCCCATGGTCCAGGACCTTCAGGGCGCTGGTTCGGGACATCTTCTTTTCTCTGCAGCAAAGAGAAGAAACAATCGATCTATCTGAAGTGCAGGCGATTCGAATGCGTCCTGAAAGGTATCTGCACATGGCTACATGGACCGATATCTAGTTACAAGTGACAACATGCCATTTTTATGCATTTATTTTTACATGTAATTTCATCCTTGAGGTGCCTACCAGAAAAACAATATACATTTGTTGCTGCAGTGACTGAATCAAGCAACATGGAATAAAATGTAACAGAGCTTAATGTTATTACCAGAATAATGGGTGCAGAACAGCAAGGTATTTGACATTTGAAGCATTTAAAATGAACAATGGAGTGCATACAAGAACCACTTGTGCAAACACATTTGTTATCAAGTGCCATGTAGAAGTGATTTCAGCCCTTCTGGCTTTTTGAATTTTCTCATCGGTACAAACTAAATGTACCAGATGCTCCAGATGCTAAATGCTCCAGATCCAAATAAAAGAATTTTTTCTTCCCCGTTATCCTCAGCACGAGGCCGGCCAATTTAATGACAAATACTTGGTGCTTTTGCAAAGCAACTTTAAAGTTCTGTAGCTATTCAGAAAGATGCCTCAGAATCTTCGTGCAGGTCACTGCTGAAACAAACTTCCGTTGTGGACGGTGAAATTGACAGTTTAACAGCACCTACAATATAATATTCTCACTTCCAGAATCAATATGACTGTCACATCCTTCGATTACCTCGCTCTAAAGCCAGGGTTGGGTTTAAATAACAGGTTGCTTTGATTTAAGTCTTTTAGTAGTATTTAATACACTAAACATCATATCTACAGCTGATTTGTACAACAACTCACCGAATAAAGTACGAGAGATTCAGGAATGTGCAAGCTTGCTAAGCCATAATCAGCTGTTGCCTGTATTCTCTGCTCACATGATTTGGTTAGTTATACATCAGGAAGTGCTGTCGACCCAGGGCAGCGCAGGAAAACTCAATAAATCCCATAACTATTAAAAATGCTTTCATTAATTTAGAAAGAAGAGTAAACATGACAAAATTAATCTTCATCTGTTTTTCATCATCAACATATTGCAGTAATAAGGAGGATATGCAGTTTCCTTCTCTACACACCTCTTGTAGAAAATGTAGCTGTCTATCAAAGTGTCACTTCCTCCATTCCCACCAATGACAGATGACAGTGTTTATCTCACAGGACGGACACATATTTCAGGCAGTTGTGTCTGGTTCTGCAGACAGACACATTATACATGATGGACGGCAGTGAAGGGCAAGGGGGAGTGATATGCAGTGTACTTTCAGAAGGGAACCTTCTAAAGGGAAGCCAATTCAGCTAGCAGACAGCTGACTTAAGTCAAAGTCCTGGTGTCATGAACTACGCTGCTGTCACATAAAAAATGGATTGCGGGTCGCATCTAGTGGATACAAGCATGTCAGCAGCAGTATGTTTTTGATTTCAGTCAGATTCTAGCTTAGACTAAATCATTCAGAAAACCTGGAAAAGACTTCATTAACCCGAGTAAATCCCAAAACACTGAGCACAATACTTAGATCAGAAAATGGTTACGTCTCACTGGAAGTGAAACAACTATATTCAAAAATATTGTGGCAGCACGGTGGCATGGTGGTTATCACTGCTGCCTCACAGAGAACATGTAAAAGGTCTCGGCTCTGTGTGGAGTTTGCATGTTCTCCTCGTGTCTGCGTGGGTTTCCTCCGGGTACTCCGGTTTCCTCCCGCAGTCCAAAGACATGCACTTACTGGGGTTAGGTTAATTGGTTACTCTAAATTGCCCATAGGTGTGAGTGTGAATGGTTGTCTGTCTCTCTGTGTCTCCCTGCGACAGGCTAGCAACCTGTACTGGGTGCACCCCGCCTCTCGCCCAGCTGGGATAGGCTCCAGCCCCCCTCGACATGGAACAGGATAAACGGAAGATGGATAAATGATAGTGTTTCATTGTTTTTGTAAAATACAAAGTTCTGATACAGCTCAGATTCAGTTGCAGTCTAACACACTGCTCAAAAATAAATAAAGAAAAGAAAAGAAAAATTTTGAAAACACATCAGATCCCAATGAGGAAAAAAAATCATCCTGGATTTCTACATTGATATGAACTGGGTTCATGTGTTAGGAATAAAAAGATGCCACATCGGTTGATGGAAATGAAAATCATCAACCTACAGAAGGCTGAATTCAAAGACACCCGGGGCTCCTAATGAGATGATGGATGGTATCCTGGGAGATCTTCTTCCAGATCTGGACCGGGGGCATCACCGATCTCCTGAACACCTGAAGGTGTCAGATGGACCGAAACATAATGTCCCAGAGGTGTTCTACTGGATTGAGGTCAGTCAAGCATGGGGGTCAGTCAATGGTATAAATTCCTTCATCCTGCAGGAACTGCCTGTATACTATTGCCACATGAGGCCGGGCATTTTCATGCACCAGGAGCAACCCAGGATCTTTTTTTATCCTTTCACATCTGTCACATGTGCTCAGGGTGAACCTGTTCTTATCTGTGGAAAGTACAGGGCACCAGCGGTGGACCTGCCAATTATGACAATCTATCGTAAATGCCAATCAGATATCACCTCATGTTACCAGTAGTGACACTGAACCAAGTCAAATGCAAAGGGGGGAAAAAAGTGTCATAAACCTGTAAAACCTTTCCTGTTTTGGTGGTTGTCTCACTGTTGCCCCTTTAGTGCACCTGTTGTTAATTTCATTAACATCAAAGTAGCTCAAACTCATTAACAGCCTCCTCTGCTATTTAACTGACCAGATCAACATCGCAGAAGTTTAACTGACGTGATGCTAAACTATGATTAAAAAGTGCTCCTTTCATTTTTTTGAGCAGCATATTGAGCTCAGTGAGGAATTCATTAAAACACCAGGTGTCAAATCTTTTATGTATGTTTGTAGGTTTTTTTTCATATTTTGTGTCAAAAACACATTTTGTGTGATGTGGGTGTTTTGGGTTATAAAGCCATTTGGTGTGTTGGCTTATGTGTGTATCACAAATGTTTAATGATCATTTGCAGGCGTCATGGTGGCGTGGTGGTTAGCACTGCTGCCTCACAGATAGAATAGCATCTGTAAATGGCCTCTCTCTGTGTGGAGTTTGCATGTCCTCCCCATGAGGATACTCCGGTTTCCTCCCACAGTTTGCGGTTTGGTTAATTGGGGATTTTAAATTGTCTGTCTCTCTGTGTTGGCCCTGTGACAGGCTGGCGACCTGTACAGGGTGTACCCTGCCTTGTGACCCATGTCAGCTGGGATAGGCTCCAGCCCCCACCCGCGACCCTGAACAGGATAAGCGGAAGAGAATGGATGGATGATCATTTGCATTGTGGCTGCGGGGTGGCTGTAGCTCAGGAGGTAGAGCAGGTCACCCACCAATCGGAAGGTTGGTGGTTCGATTCCTGGCTTCTCTGGACTACATGCCAAAGAATTCTTGGGCTAGATACTGAACCCCAAGTTGCCTTCCGACGCAAGCGTTGGAGTATGAATGCGCGCAAATGCTAGATAATAAGCACTTAGCTTAGTTAAAACATGGAAGTGCTTGTATGAATGTGGTGTGAATGGGTGAATGTAAACGTGTTGTGTAAAGCGCTTCGAGTGCTCTGAAGAGTAGAAAAGCACTATATAAGAACTAGTCCATTTACCATTGTTTGTATTTTTAAATTAGACGAGCTTTGCATAATTCACAGCTCAACTCTAGAAGAACACTTATTACAGCGCACTCCCCCACCCCAAAGCCAACAGAAAAGGAAGAACATCACAATAAGTAAAATTTAGGCTTGTAAAACAAGTGCTGTCACATTTCACTGCAATGTGTAAAAACTTTCTAATGTGGCAAACAGAACGACACACAAAAATCACTGATACCGCGTAGATACATGTGATTAGTCATCTCGGGCTGTCTTTTCAGAATTGTTAACAATGAATTTGACATCAATTATGTCCATGTTATGTAAAGTTCCGTGCTTCAGTCATTTAAACCTAATTACTACGCTGCACATAAAAAGAACAGAAATGTGATTACTGAGAGACGCACATCTAATGCATGATTCTGTATGACATCCACATGTTGTTGGGGAAGTAATCAATAGATGAAGAAAATGCCTGTATCTAAGACAGCTGCAGCAGGAATACTTAATGTGATAAGTTTTCCTGGCTTCAAATAAAGGTCATACTGTACAATGAAGTGCTCATAAGTTAAGTCACAAAACTTGATTCTGCCTAAAAACAAAGACATTTACAACATTGCCGAAGTTCTATTTTGCTCTGTTACATGTTGTAATTACTGCAGCCGTCTGCTTTCCTCCCTTTCCTTCTCTCTCTTCCCCTGGTGGATAATGTGACAGAGAAGGAGTTCTGCATTCCAATAATGAGATATTGATCGAAACTTTAAATGTGCGTGTCCAGCGATGTGATTATCAGTGCTATAATGCAGAAAGCTGTGAAGGTTTCATAAAGGCGTGAAATGCGTCTTTATGAGTCTTTAAGGTCACATCTCTGCGGCGATGCACTCCACCAGCCGCTGACTGATTGGACCGGCAGAAACACAAAACGAAAGCTGAGCTGGGAAGACCATATTTTATATCAACATATTTCTGTATGGGGTTTAAAAAAGTTTTCTATTAATGTTTATTTTTATATCACTAAAGCAGTTATTGTTCATTCCACTTTGAGTACTTTTGTATGTTACTGCACTGAGACCAAAGTTCATACGCCACACAGTTGCTTCTGGATTTGATGATGATAATATATGTTTAATACTGCAATGAATGCATTCATGTACACTATCTTTAATGCAGATTAAGCTAAAATGTTGCCAGATCAACGGCAAGTAGCATCACCGAATTTAATCTGTTCAGACTAGTTCTTATGTAGCAATTACTGCATGTGCATTAATTCACCCACACATCAATTTTTATGGCAGAGCACTAAACCAGTCTAATTATAAACTGAGTGCCCCGTTTCCACTGAAGAGGACTGATAACTCTTCTTTATGGCTCAGTCACACTAGAGTAAAATTAGGACCACAACCTCCTTGCGACTTGGGGGTGGGTTGGGAGGGACGGTGGTTGCCAGGTGAGTGCACTGAATCTTTTCGCATTCAGCGACCAACTGCATGTAGTTACGGTGGCCAACTGGTTACCCAGAAAATGAGTGAGCGATACCCTGGGACACGCTGCCAAAACGCTGCAATCAATCTGAGCCAGTCTGCACAGATGAGCGCAACTCACCAGTGACAATGTGTCTCTTTGCAGTAGGGGTTGGCTCAGCTTTGGCCAAATGCTTGGATTTTGGTTACATTTCAATAATAAAAGCGAGGTTACTGAGTACTACTAATAAAAATCTTATTGTTTACTTAAAACCGTGGTTGAAAAAAAAATTTCTGTTTTCCTAGTCCATCCTACCAAACAGGCAGCACCTCTGACTTTAAATGGGATTTAAATCCCACTCTTCCAAATAAATGTCCATAATTGAGGCAGTAACTTCTTAACTTTACACACTGACTTTCTTTTTTGTTTGCCGTGTACCACACTGTTCTGAAATGACCTGGAACCACAAAGTAGGTAAAAAACAAAACAACAACAGCAAAGTGGAGGTAATAACTCTGGAGTTCATGATCTTAATCCAGTGTGAATGTATGTTGGCTATAATTAAAAAGCATTAAAAACTAGCATCTCTGTGGTCTAACTTTTTCTATTTTGTTTTGTTTCTTTTTTGTTAAGTTTTTGTATTCACCACACCTTTCTTCTGCTTTTTTCTTTTTCCCCCGCATGAGAGGTGTAGAGGCTTCACTGACTACTGTAGCCCGGTCTGCGTGTGTGTTTGGGGTAGCTAATGAAAATTAGCTTGATAATATGCATCACCTTCCTGTACTGTAATTTTCTGACATCTCCTAACCATAAAAGATTATGTAGGGAGAAGATGATTTCCCCCCATAATTCCTATACTGTGATCTATATTGGTTTCCACTGAAATATTCAAAATGTCGTGAAACAGTAGTTATTATACTGGCAGTAAATAACAGCAGCACCTTTCAAAACAAAAATACTAAGTGGGAAGCTGCTGTGAACAGTAACAGCTAACATGGATGACCTGTCAAAGAGGCCCACCAGCGAGCAGTCACTCTGCAGAGAAACTGGAAAGTAAAACATCTGAGTCGACATCTGCAGCAGCAGGAGAGTGAAGGCTGATTGCTGCAGAGGGTTAACAAGACTCAAACCAAATTACACTTGGCATTAACATCTGCAATCTGTAGCTGGATATCATAAGAAAAAAAAGCATGTTAATGTGGAATGCACACACTGCGGATGGCTCTCAGCTCTCTCTACAGCATGAAGACATCAAGAGATGTTAAAGTTCTGCATTTAAGCAGCCTGGGACTGCTTATGCAGGCTCACCTCAGCATGAGATTCATCAGCTGAAGCCCTTCTCCTCTGAGGAAGCGGTCACGATTGGAAGGCAGCATGAGGCAGGAACACAGAGCGTCGAACAGGTTCTCCATCATTTCCTGCTCTTCGGCTGTGGATGGGTTGTGACGCTTGAAGACCTGGCGAGGGGAGGCGGGAGGACAATGGGAGCACTTTGAAAGGATGCACAGCCATGCACATTTCTAAAGAGGATTAACACAGCTGACATTCTGATATGATTACTGAAAAGAAATATTAGCCATCCTCTGTAACGATGAAAATGAGGTGTTCTGTGTTACGTGTGGGCCTGTGTGGTGGTATTCTAGTTAATTCTTGTGTTGGGAGAAGCTCATATTAGTGAAATACTAAAGCTTCACCTGTGTGCGCCTCAACGGGCTGGTGGAAAATTATGAAGGGTAGCGCGCAGAAGAAACTAAAAATAGAACGTAAGAAAGCAAAATCTTACAGATAGTTGCTGCAGTAACACATCAATGCCATCCATCTCACCCAGTAGTTCTCTGGTATCTGTGAAGGGAAAAAAAATACAGAGATAAAAATGAAGGCACAAGACAGCAGGGAGATCATGTTGAGATGGTTGCAAAAAACAGACTTTTAGTGAGCAGCAGGGAGCACAGAAAGCAGGAAGAAATGTTTAAGTGGATCGAGAGAAGAAGACAAAAGAGAAATTGGGGGGAGGAAACGACAGAAATGCTTCAGACGCATAAATACAATTGGCTACGAGGAACCTCCAGAGAGTCGGCGAGTGAGGACAAACGGGGGCATCAAAAAATATAAATCCGCCAGTTGTTCCTGAATATTACACACTTGAGCTTCTCAGCGGCGCCAAACGAACTCGAGTCGAAATGAATGAATCGAAACCATACGATTAACAGCAGAATGATCGGATGGATGCTGAGCCTTAACATACAATCTTTTGGAGTCTTGTTTTAAATCCAATTCAGTATTGAAATTTAGCACATCAAGGCTTTTTCCAAACTATCATTTTCATAGCAGCTGAGAGATTCGCCTCATTCTTACTTCAAATAAGGAGCATCGTTTCTGGCAGCATTTCTCTTCTGGTTTTTGTAAAATACAAACATTTTTTCCCCACAGTTACATTGTATTTTGTGTTTGAAAGGTAAGTAGAATTGGATGGAGACAGCATACCTGAATAGGAGGGGATGTGAGCATAAAATGAGAACAAGCTTCTACTGAATATCAATGTATCTTGTGCCATTCACGATCACCTATTTAAGGACCAGACAGTCTTGTGGCTATCTGAGGCTTTACCGGGTTTTTAGTGTCAAAAGAAAAGACAGTAGACACACAATGAGAACAGGAAAGGTGACATAAAATCGTAAAGTGGTGGAAGGAGAAAAGGCGAGAGAAAAGAAAAAGACAACACTGAGAAAGATATGAAAGGAGGGGAAAGGGAGCACGAAAAGGGCACAATAAGATAAGACTGCGACAGACCGTGACTAAGCCTAGATGTGCAGAAGAAAAGGGAATGAAACGAATGGAAATAGGTTGGCAAAAATATGAAAGATAAACTAATATCATTTGGAATGCACAAACCATTTAGTGAGACACACTTACTGTCATTGTTTTGAAGCAAGATGGCCAGGATTTCACTGCAGTAAAGCTTGTTAGCATCAAAAGGCATCTTTGCCTTAGAGGGAGAGGGAAAGAGACCAAAATCTAATTACCACTCATCCTGAGAAGCTCTGCTCTCTTTTCGTTTTGTTTTGAAGAATTTGGAAATGAAAAACAAAACACGCATTTTTTTTCATTTTTCCTTTAAGCGGAAATTCTTCCTTGTATAATACACAAAGTAGTGCTCTGCAGAAACAGCATTGCTAAACACATATTGAACCAGAAAATGCAAAAATTAATTACTTAAAGAACAACATAACTTCAACAAAAGATTCTAAATTAAAAGGCAAGTAAATGCTATCATTAACTCAAAATCCTGGTAAATAAACTCTTCATTGCAGTTTGCTACGGGCCAAGATGACGGCAGCCTTATTTCATCCTAAAATATTAATTTTAATGCAATATTAAAACAAGGAAAGGGAGAAAACAAGACTTCTGTGCCAGCTGTCAAACACTGATTTAACCATTTTTTGCAACTTTAAAAGAAAAACACAAGTTGCAAGTTGCAAGAGAAGGATGCTTGGATCTGGATTCGTTTATGATAATGTCTTAAGAACGTGAAGTCATGTTTTAATTCGATATGCATTTGTAAAACTAAATGTTCAATTTTGGTCTATCCCACAAAAGTAAAGAATCATTTTAAGAAAAGTATTAATTGAGATCAGGATCCAGATCGACTCTGGAAGTTAAATTACCTCAAAGCTTACAAACTGACCAACCAAACCAATCACCTGCCCTTCCTGGGTCAGGTAACAACTTAAGGCAATATTCCTGTCCTTACCTTGATTCTCTTGAGCAGCCACTGCATGAGTCCCTGCTGGGCAGCCTCTGTACACATGCCTGGTCTGAACTCTGCCATGTTCTCAATGATGGCTGCAGGAAACACACATTGCCAAAATTCAGCTTTTAATGTTATTGTCAGCCACTGCAAAAGTTTCTAAAAGCAACAGTCGGCCAGATCAATATCAAAACCAGTGCTGATCTTATTTAATGGATCAGGAATTGCCCAGATGTGACTAATCCACATTAAATACACTTTCTCTCATAAAAGCACATCTTTACATCTATATTGAATCTGTGTTGCTCTGGGTTCCTTTGTGCACAATATCACTTTAGCATAGTGGTTTTATTTCTAAGCCCAGTATCAAAATTATCAACCAGTCAAAAAAAAATCCATCTCTGACTGTAAAACATGGCGTCGTTTTATGGAGGATTTGTCTGGTTTCAGTCCCAGCTTCTTTTAATGTTATCATTAGAAAGCTGTCTCTGCTACTTGATGTGTCTATCAGAGCAAACTGAATGCAGGGGAGGTCAGAGAGAGCAAAATACACTGTGGGTGTGTTCATGAAACGAGGGGGGAGAGGAAGATTAACGGGGAAACGCAGAAGGGAGGGGAAAATGGGGTGGGAAGACGGGCCAGAGATGAAGGATGGAAAACTGAGGGAATGAAGGACCTCAAAAATGAGTGAGTGAGGAGATAACAAGATGACAAAAGGAAGAGAGTTTTGCAAGAGAATAAAAAATGAAATAAAGTGAAAACATCTGGCGAGAACAGCTGCAGATGACAGACACATGATTGAGAGAAGGAGAGAAACAGGGGATGGAGTAAAGGGGTGCTGAGGGAGAGACGGGCCTTTATCAGCGATTCAAACAGAGCAGACAGACAGCATCCTGGAGGACAGCAGAGAGCAGAGAGCAGCCAAGGCAGACAAAAGGCTTATTCAAGCTTGGAGAGTTCCCTTGATAACCCGCACACACAAACTTGAACAGAGGATGCGCAAGCGCTGCTCCCACGATATAACCCTCATACACAGAGCCAAATACACACACCTAAACAGCCCTCCTGACACTCGGCCTCAATCTGGCAACAAAGAAAAAAAATAGTCTCGGTAGACTCATTCAACACAAAAAGAGCTGAGAGGCAGAAAAGTCTGATTCATGTGGGGCTAAATACAGAGACCAGGACTTTTCAAACTATCTGCTGGACCGTGCCCTCTCCAAGACCTTGTGTATACAATTATTGCTGCCTGGTGACTCTATGACTTGTATGGTAGACTTTGAAAAGGTATAAAACCCTCTAAAGAGTTAGTGCTCGAGATATGGACAGCTTCCTTTCATTGTCACTGAAAATTTCTCGGGCAGCTGGCAGCAGGGGGACACACCGCTAACAGAATACAAATAAAGTTAGTCTACAGCCTCGGTAATGCATAACCCAAGTCTGCAAGGACTCCCTGTCACTGCGCTGCCCAAAGCCTTAACCCTGGCTCATATACACCTTAAAGGCATACCTCCCTCTGGAAATGCTTGCTGCATTTCCGTACTAAAGAAGGGAGGGCTTGCCAATTATTCTTGCTTAAAATATTCAAATCTTACTGAGGTGCTATTTTTATCCAAGTCTGTTTTGATAGTGTTGCGTATAGGACCAGACTCGCTCCAGCACCTGCAGTGAATGTCCCAGATTTCTCCCAAATATTAGTCTTTCTTCTTCTGAATATGAACAAATGTGCAAAGTTCTGCATTAAAAGTGGCTGCCGGTCTTTAATACTTATTCTGCTCACAGGAACATGACATAGCTTGTGTGATATGTGATATTTCACTAACTTGTGTATTATATGTACACAACAATGTAATTAGGGTTACTCTAGTAAACTAAAGCTACAATAAAAAAGTTAAACATGGGAAAAAAACGAGGTCATTGAAATAGAAACAGGAACTAGACTTCAGGGGACCAAACCTACTGAAAATATTTTTGCAAAGGTAACTACAAAGTCAAATGTGCAGTGAATGCACAATGCAAATCTGCACACACATGCAAGCATGTATGATGTCCACATACATGGACAAAAGCACTGGACCACACTTCTTAATCTCTGAATTTAGGTGTTGTCAGTCTTTTCACCACAGGTGTATAAAACTAAGCACCCAGCCATGCAGTCAGGCTCTGCGAACATTAGTTAAAGAATGGGTCAGTGTGAAGAGCTCGGTGTATTCAAGCGTGGTGCTGCAGGAGGACGCAATGAAAGTTCCTCCCTCCGAGATATTCCATGGTCAACTGTAAGTGGTATCATTGCAAAGTGGAAGCATGTGGAAGGAAGGAAGAAACCGCTTGGCCAATATCGCAAATATGAATCTGTAAAATAATCTGAATAGAGTTATGCATGTGAAGTTGTTAATATGCAAAGGTCTAATAAATTTAAGCATTCAAGCAACACAGAATAAAGTATACATTACAGATATGAGATACTTGTTCAGTGGAGGGAACCCAACTAACAACGACAGAAACAGACAGCTAAAAATAATTATAATTTAACAATTCCATATTTCACCCTGGCACCTGTTTTGTCTGGTCAGCCTCACTGAAAGACTCCATTCAAAACATGATGAATGTTTGACTGCTTCACGCCAAAACTTCAACTGTTTCAGTGACGGCTGGGTGTGTTTCACACACGCTGGACAGGCAGCAAAACGGCTTTCGCTGCATTTCTGTCCTTCAGTCCACAGGACAACACTGTAGTTACAGACATTACCTGGCTGAAGGCTTTACAGAGAGCAGCCATTACAGTGTGGAAATCAAGCTTTTATTTATATAATTCCCACAGCTGAAAAAGTATTGTGTCACAGTCTGTTGAGCCACCACTGAATCCCAGCTTAGCCAAACTGGACAAAACTGTTTACAGGAAAAAAAATATGGGATTACTTAGCCAACAAGGATATTATTATAAGTATATACTGTTTTTGTTAAGATTTTGATGCAACTCTCCTCACCAAGTGTGTTGTAGATTCCATCAGCTTCCTCTTTCACCTGTTCGTCCAGACGCTCCATATTCTGCACCAGCAAGGCAACCACCTGACCTTCCACCTACAGACACATCAACATGAACTTCAAGTCATGATTCTGGTACAATTTTACTGAAGGTACCATAAAACTTTATTTTGGAGCAACAATTTTTCATTGTTTTAAAGAAATCTTTACGTTTTGGTGAAAGGTAACAATGCAAAGACAATATTTTTTTCCATGTTCTGGAAACAAAACGTGTAAAATATAAATTGGCACTAAAAGTAATGAGCATCTGCAGTTCCTTGAAGGTTGACTGTATTTTTTAATTTTACATGATGATGTTTAAAGCAAACAGACAGCCTGCATTAAAAAAAAGCACACATGCAGAGAACTTGCAGACAGTGATAGTTCACTTTTCAGCCTCGGTCTTGGCAGAAGACACTTGGTTCCTGTGGGGGCTCCTCCGAAAATGCCCAAGTGTTATCAGTCAAGTCAAGATTGGAGACTCATAACCCCACAAAGCTTGCAAGGTGCCAGTACTCTTATAGATGAAAGAAGACAGTCAACACAGATTTATGAGCCCCCGGAGACCGCCGTGGATCACTTTGATTTATCTCGTCAAGGATGCCACCTGGCCTTCAGGTAACAAGGACAGAGGAACTGAGGGCATTACGGCAAACAGGACAGACAAATGGATTCAACCAACCCTTGCTGCCCCGAAACTGTTTCCCTTGGAAGTAGCTGTAAAGAAGAGTGAGCTTTATGGGCGCTCCATTGCATGGTAAATGGACTGCATTTATAAAATGCCTTCGTCCTGCGAGAGGGCTGCACAGCTATCTGAGCGACTATCTCACCTACCATCATGTAAGAAGACAACTCACAAACGCACACGAGCCAGCTTTTGTCAGCGTTTCTCCTGCTGCATCTACGGTTCTCCCCGTCACACTCTAACGTGACTGCGATGGAAGCCTCAGATATGTGCTTTTAAGACACTGTCAGTTGTTTAGAAGACAAACAGAATTTCAACACATTACACTTACACAGAAAGTGAAGTTAATAATCTGCTCTTTGGTAAGGCAACTGTTGGAAAGGCAATTTTAGGGCACTGCGACAGAAGGAATCTATACATTCATCCACTGCACAAAGTGGATTAAATGAATTCATTAGAGTGGCACCTGCTATGGTGGAGAGGTAGGAGGACAAGCTGAGCTGTTTGACAACTACACAACAGAGCTTGGGCAGTTCTTGTGAGGTACTGAGGTATGTATTTGGCAGTACATCCCAAAAGTAAGGACATGTGCTCACTGATGCACATGAGGACTATATAGACCAAAACAGCTAAAAACCTTAACGATAGCTATGACTAAAACATGCCCATCAACACTGCAGAAATTGCTCAAAGAGCATGACAAACGGTTTGTGGGGCTGCGGTGACCTACAAAATCCAATCAACCATCCGTGGAATGTGCTAAAATCATTGGAGGCCACTGGCAATTTGCAGGTTAAGGATACCACAACAGTTTTTAGAGGTCTTATACAGTTCGTGCCTCACCAGGTAAATGCATGATAAACTGCAACTGGCTGACCTTGATGGTTTACAACAACAAGAAAAACACAATTCTGGTGTTAGCATCTTGTTTCGTGGGCAACAGAAACTGTGCTATGAAGTGAGTGAAGTGACTAAAGTTTGGTATGTACAAAATGTCTGTTCAGTGCCATGTGGGCGTGTAAAATACGGGGTCAAACTGCTCAAAAACCTCCAAGACCTCCAGCGAAAGCGGTCATTCACAGCAGTAAGAAACAAGCCAACCGGTTTTCTGATGAAGTGCCACAGTGACAGCCGTGAAGAAGCAGGGGCACGCATTTCGTCTCTCCATTATGGCTATACCCGCACATTATTGTAGCCTGACCTTTGACGGTGTCGCTCTAAATGTCAGAAAACATAATAGGATATCAAGAATCACGACACTCTAATATGTATGAAAGCCCAACAGCACGACAGGC
>VOQJ01038857.1:22370-51914 GCA_015052665.1 Apistogramma diplotaenia | reverse complement strand
GGCTGAGGACTTAATGGGTAGTTTGAATTTGGGTACTTGTCCATTTTCTTTAATTACTACATTAGAATATTGTATAATTCATATATCAAAGATCAAATTGAAAAAGAAGACTTCAGACAAAGAAGAGAAACTGTCTTCTAACCGTGGTCGTCCACAGCATTGATGTCAGCATGGCAGTGGATCAGCTCTTCAACCATACCCTCCACAGCCAGCCTGGCTGCCAGGATCAGTGGAGTAGTGCCGTCATTCATTCTGGCGTCCAGTTCTGTTGCGCGATTACGAATCAGAATCTGGAAGAATACAAAGACGCAAGATCAAAAATTTTACATGATTGACCATTAAAATTATCTGCTTTTGATTGGAGAGCTGTTTCACCTGAAAGACTCCCTGAGCATCAGCTGCCACAGCTGCGTGCAGTGGAGTTCTACCCATGTTGTCGTGGGCATTTGGATCTGCTCCAGCGTCCAGCAGTCTCTTAGCTGCATCAGCCCTGGCATAGCGGGCAGCCAGATGAAGAGCAGTTTCTCCTGTACGATCAGTCTGAGCTATCAAAGAAGCACCCTGAGCGATCAGGTCTGAAATGACACTTGGTCCTGGCTCATCTCCACTCTCTTCTTCCTCTTCTCCATGCGGGCTGCAGTCTGGGCCTCCACTACGCAATGATGCCAGCATCAGAGGTGTAAAGCCATCTGAAAGAAGAAAAAAAATCATTAGATTTTTGAAAACTGATCAAATCCACAAATTGTCAAGTTCTCTCCCCGCCCCCTCACCAGGTCCCTTGACATCAACATCCAGACAGTCGGCATCCAGGTCAGCCTGCGGAGGAGTAAGAGTGATGTCAGCAGCTTTGCAGTGCTGCAGGGTCCACTCTCTTCGATCAACACCTCCATCCAGAGCTATCGGCAGCAAGGGCTTGTCTTCAGTCTATAAAAAGCAACAAAACTCACAGCAAAACTCACAACAACCAAAAACCTTCTTTATGTTGTAAACTTTTTTTTTTCTTTTTAACTGAAATGACTTCAATCCACAGGGCTTATTTGGAGTATGATTTTACACTTACTCTCGGTTTCTTGGATGGAACCTCATCTTCCGACCATCTCTGACTTCCATCAATAATGCTTCCATCAGTCTTGAAATTCCTGATATGGTTAAAAAGAAAAAGACAATAACTTTTCTCCTTGCTTATATCAGTGGCTGCCATCCCATCCCATGCCTTGCTCTGAATATTAATTTGCAGAAGTGTTCATTTGTGCTTTAACTCACTTCAGGTCAAAATCATCCTGTCCAACAGGCTCCCTCCTCTTGTCATTTTTAGGGGCCATGAAGCCATCAGGCAGCCACAAGATGCTACTTTTACGTTTCCTTTTGGCTGCTAGCATCCCCAGCACCAGAATAAGCAGGATAACAACTGCTGCCACTCCAATCAGATACATCAATGTTGGAGGTGGACGCGGCCCTGTAGGAATACCTACAAGAGGTACAAAGACAACCATAAATACCAGATGTTTTCATTTTAAAAATAAACCACTTAAATTCCTCTTATTTCTGAATGACAGATCTACTTACTGTCAACAGACACTAGAGGATAGGGTAGCTCAGCCGTGATGTGTGCTGCTGCAATGAAAGATGCAACTTCTGTTGTGTTTGAAAAACAGTGAGATGACTTCCGGTAACATTCGCGGTTATCGATTTCCAGATGCACCTCAGAGCTGTGTAGGGAAAAGTGAAAACATAAAAATGAGTCACCATTAAGCAATAAACTGGTGATCCATTTTGCAAAGGAATGCAAAAACCAAATAATTGTGTGTGTTGTATCATAAACTATCCTTACCCAATAACCTCCATGTGCAGCTCCCGTTTACTTCTCTGGGCATGTTGTCCTTGTTCTTTCTCTGGTCCATAGTAAGGTAAAACCATTGGTTCCTTATTTTCGTTCAGCTTCACCTTTACATTGGTGTGTAGCAGAGCTCCTAGGTAGCGCAAGAAGCCCCTCAGGTCTCCTAGCAGCTCCTTAGGCTGCAGTCGGACGACAAGAACTAGTGTGCCTTCCGCAAGATTGTCAGGACCAGGGATAGAACAGTCCAGGCCGTCCCAGCCGCAAGCCTCTGTATTGCAGCTACTGTCACAGACGTTATTACCAAAGTGGTCTGCGCAGTACCGGTCATACCTGAAATAGAAAGCAAAATCAAAAATCAGAGTGAATGATGTGATTTTAAACATGTTTTTGTAGTTTTTATGTAATAACAAAGTAAAGAGGACCGTTGCATACTTGCAGGAGGAGTTTGAGGTATCTTGGCATTCAAAGCTGTCAAAGAGGCACCCAAGGTTGTCACACTCCTCATCGCAACGTCCATTCTTAAATCGATCCCAGCAAGGAACCGAGGCATTGCATTTTGCCCAAGGCTTCTGCCACTTGAGTGAACAGTCTCCTCCGTCCCACTGACATTCATGGTTGTTACACTGATCATCACACACGCTATCGTTTGCTTGCTTCTCACACTGTGGGTAGGGACAACTTGAATGTTTGTTCTCACAGTATCGTCCGTAGAAGTGCAGTGGACAGTAGCAGCTGAACTGGTACGGGTATGTTGGATCTTTCATACAGGTTCCTCCATTTTCGCAGGGCAACGGACATCTCAGTTCATTCTCACAGAAGTAACCACTGAAGCCTGCCCTGCACTGACAGTGCAGCTGGCCAGATGTTGCCTTCACACACCGTCCACCATTCTGGCATTGTACTTTTGCACAGTTATAATCCTCCATTTCTTCACAGTTGAATCCGGCATAGCCCTATAAAACACAAAATGCTGTTTAAGTGTGATGCTAATGAAGTCAAGTTGACATCTGTAAAAAGACTAATAAAACCTTGCAACTGGCACTTTTTCACGCAAACATTTAGTTTTTCCTACAAGTCTGTTGCTAGTCTACTATACCTGAGCCATGGTGTGGCCCTCTGAAGCAAGCATGAGAATAGATAGGGAGCAGAGGTTAGTGGAGAGAGAAAAAACAAGCATTTGGTATGAAAACACTGATGGTCCGACAATAGAAGTGTGAACAGCCAACTTTTATAGTCACCTGCTCATTTTCTTTCATTCAAATTAATGTATTTTCACTCTAAATGCTGACTGCTGTAACTCAGCGTGTGCCCTGCTCATCAAAGTCGTGCAACACTTGTATTTTTGAAAAATAACTGACTTGAGTGTCTGTGGCTACATTTCTGGAATAAAATGTACAATGTTACTGCTACTGTAAACTGAACCTTTCCTACTGCTGATTTATAAAATTAAAAGCATGTAGAGAGAAACATGACTTCATTTTTCTGATAAAGATGTAAAAGGAAATTCAGCAATTCATGCCACTATTCCTCAAAAATGCACCTATTTTTTGAGTCATGTCCATATAATCTAGGATAAACAAGATTTCGATATTAAAAACGACAACAGATTGTTTAGAACAGCCCTACTGTTCTCTGACCTTTTCTTTTATGACCAACTAGCTACAGGTACCAATCAGTGATGAACTCTTTCAGACTGCCCAGTGGAGGAATTTGGCCGTAGACCAACCATCAGTGAGCTGATATTTACTCATTAGTTAATTTTTTTTTTACAAATTTGGAAAAGTTGTAAAAAGAAAAAAAAAATACAAATAGAAAGCTAAATAAATAAATCTATCTGCAACATTCTGTAGTCCTTTGCGTAATGAATACTCACACTAAGGTTCAGCACGTGGCGTGCTGGAAAAATTTTCTGGCTATAACCCTGATTGAAGTTAAACATCTACAGTATTTCTTGAAAATTTGCAAAATTCATTAAGTTGTAGGAAGTTTATAAAGACTCTGCCAATAAATAAGGAAGAAGTTGTCATTGAAGTTAAACCTAAATATTCTATTTATATTTAAAATAAAACAAAAAAAGAATTGAAAATAAAGGTCGGAAGCATTTTGTAGAGCTTTGCACACTGATGCTCAATTTAAAAAAAAAAAAGAGCACGAGAGAGAGAGTGTTAAAAATCAAAAATCTGTCTCTAATATGTAGATACAGAAAACGGTTTTCATGTCTTTGTGGGTTAGTCCACTTGCTAGCTACCTTATATAGTTACTATGGATTACCTTCATACATATGCTTACAGTGAGGGTTCTGAAGGTTCAATTGATGTATTGTGAATTGAAATATTCCAGTCGATTGTACTACAGCATGTTTGAATATAAAGATATGGTCTGGCAGACTTTTTGTGTTGTAGGTCTTAAGGGATTCACAGAGGTATTGACAGCAAAGCTAAAAGGTTAAAAAAAATTGTCTGACTTTAAAGGCAACTTACAGCAGGACAAGAACAGGTGTAGCCATGCACTGTGCTCATGTTCACAGAGCAGACACCACCATTACGGCATGGTCTGGACAGACAGAGATCCACCATGGATTCACAATGACGACCTGAGGGAACAAGGTGAGGGAACATATTTATTTTGCTCAAAAACTACAGAAAAAGAAAACTAATGCCTTTTATAAATGCGAGAGTAATTATCTGTGGTGTTGTTATATCAGTTTCAGAAGGGAATTTGAATGTACCTGTGTATCCAAGGCGACAGCGGCACTGGTAGTCATTGACCAACTGGATGCAGTCGAGGCTGCCGTGACTGTCGCAGGGCCGAGTCTTGCATTCATTGAGATCCCCCTCGCAGTGGTCACCAGTGAATCCTGGAGGACAGGTGCACCTGTAGCCGCCCACACCGTCTTCACACTGTCCTCCATTCTTACAGAGAGGCTCCAAAGAGCCAGGCTTGGGGGCACAGTCATCCACATTAAATTCACACTGGAGTCCTGTAATGCAGAGAACAGACAGCTATGACCGAAGATGGCTTTTAATGTGCTCTTAGTTTTATTTTTTAGAGCTATCAGGAGAATCTTTGTTTTTAAAGCAAACTACAATACATAGTATTTGTTTTCCACTGCAAGAACAACTAAAGAAGCAGGAAAGATTCTCTGTAAGTCTTGGGATTACTTTTTGTCCATATTTTAAGTTTAAAGCTGCCTCAGCAGTTATTTTAATCTTCTATTACGTGGACATACCATGTGTTCCACGCGGGCAAACACACTTAAAGTTGTTGATGAGGTTGATGCACGTTCCTCCGTTTAGGCAGGGCTCAGAGTGGCATTCATCAACGTCATACTCACAGTTCACCCCCTGGTAGCCGGGTTTACACTGATGCAATGGAATAAAAGGAAGTTAGTTCATTTGTTTGCATATAATAACTGGAACATAAAACCTGCCAAAACATGTACATCTACACCCACTTTAGGAGCAAACATAAAAAGCCAGGAGTGCACTTACTATACAGTCATATGCGCCCTGATAATCCTTGCATGTAGCACCATTCCGACAAGGGTTTGACTGGCACTCGTCAACCATATCTTCACAATAGCTGCCCGTGTATCCCGGCTGGCACACACACACATGGGAATTACCCACATCCTTACACCGTCCAGCATTCTTGCATACATTTTCCACCTGCAGACCTACAGTCAAACAGAAAGGCACATACTGTACAGTGAGTTTACAGTGTACTAGAAACACCCAGTTAAAGTTTTTATTGGGATAAAACTATAAATATGAAGCTAACAAAATCATCCACGTGAGGATATGGCTAACGTCGAAATCTTTTTACACAGACTTTTTCCTTGGGTTAGCATAAACACTAGTTCATTATCACGCTTCTTATCTCTGCCAGAAAGCACTTCCTCACCATTCCTGGCAGCGAAATCCTGGCAGGACTGGTTGGGGATATCACAGTAAAGTCCAGTCCATCCAGGCTGGCAGTGGCAGGTCCAGGAAGTTGCTACCTGCGAGCAGGAACCACCATTCTTGCAGCGCACCTGGCTGCACAGGTTCGCATAGATCTGCATGCAAACAGAAAGCGTCAAAATTATCTGTAAATACAGCTGAGATGGAAACAAACCACATCCAGCTCCCCCTCTTTTGGGAGATGTTTTCATTTGCATGCATTCTAACTGAAATTTGCTAACTGCGTAACAAAGCACTTCTAGCTTATGAAACCTCAATATCAGGTATGTGGTGCAAAACAGCAAATATCATTGATCTGGGTGCAATATGCTGTGTATCATGGCAACAATTTATGACTCTAAAGTTGCATAATTAGATAGAGAAATTATTGTAATCGAAAAAAAAACCTGGCTTAAGCCCAACTTAGTGCAGACCCATGCTGCACACACGCGCACAAATTTTACCTGGCAGTTTTGTCCACTAAATCCCATGGGACAGGTGCACCGGTAGGTGCCCAGGCCATCCGTGCAGGTGCCTCCATTCTTGCAGGGCTGAGAGTTACACTCGTTCTGCTCATATTCACAGAACTCCCCGTAAAAACCTGGACGACAGCGGCAGGTAAATTTGCCGATGTCATCGATGCAAGACCCATTATTCAGACATGAGCTGGATGTAGGAAAAGAGAAAAGCAGACATCAAGAAGGGAAAGTCTACTAATGAATTACACCCTTATGAAGAATATAACTGTAGAAATATATAGAATATATTTATTTTCTCTGTTTTTCCAGTCAGTTTATATTAGAAATCTCACAGAAAAAAATATTTCAGAGGAACAGAAAAATTGAACATAATAGTAAAACTCAAACTGAATGGCTCATTTATCACTTACCTGTCAGTACATTCAGGGATGTTTTGCTCACACTGGATTCCATTAAAACCTGGTCGGCACTTGCATACAAAGCTGTTGACGAAGTCCTGGCAGGTGGCACCGTTCCTGCAGGGATGGCTGGCGCACTCATCAATCTCAGTCTCACAGCGCTCTCCTGCAAAACCTGGCCGACAATTACAGAAGAAATTCCCAACCTCATCCACACAGGAGCCACCGTTCAGGCACGGGTCTAGAGAGAACCGACGAGAGAGGAAGGAAAAGATCACCAAACCGGTTATTTAAATAACAGTAACTGAATTAACAGGTGTTTATTCAAGTTATCAAATCAACCAGCAGTCTGGCTGAAACTATATGAGCACCTTTCCCATTTCCTTTGCAGGTTATGATATTGGATCCAATGATAAGGTGACTACATTAGTGAAACTCACTTGGTGAGCAGTCATCAATGTCTATCTGACAGTTGTGTCCACTGTATCCATTCTGACATCTGCACGTGTAGCTCCCCACGCTATTTTTACAAATGCCACCATTTCTGCAAGGGTTGTTTATGCATTCGTTTACATCCTCAGTGCAGCGTGTACCTACACAGTTGTGGACCAAAAAAATTAAGTATATTTAGAGAAAAAAAAACAGTTGGCACAACAGAATCCTAGTAGTGATACACAATATGAGAAATAAATGGCACACTGTCTTGTTTTGTTTTTTTCTCTGGAAGCCACAGTCAAAAACATGAAAACACATGTTGATGCACACATACCTTGCCAACCGTCAGGACATCGACAGGTAAAAGAAGCATAATCTGGAGTTGGACGGCACACTCCTCCCCTCTGACATGGATGAGAGGCACAAGGAACTTGTTCCACCTCACACTGTTTACCTATTTCGACACATTTGTAAGAATTAAAACATGTAAATGGAAATATTCACTGAAGTTATACGCAGGCAGAAGCCAAAAAGTGTGGCACTGCATGCAATGTAAATGTGATATCACTAACCTGTGAATGGCGTACTACAGACACAGGTGTAGCCGTTGACGTCATCGATACAAAAGCCTTTGTTTAGACAAGGCCCAGATGCACATTCATCTATGTTCTTCTCACAGTTCACACCTAATCAAAAAGGAGTTAGCAATAATGTGTCAGCATCAGTGCTACTTCTCTTGGATTAAAGCAAGTTATGTGCAAGTTATGAAAACTTTGGAAACCCACTTAGTCCAAAAGGCATTTTCACCCAGTTGAGACAAGGAAACATAAAGTCAGCACTTTACATTGATTTAGAAAGAACCGGTGGAGATTTTTAAAATGTGGTCTATAGGTCCAAAATACTTAAGAGCAGTAGTGTTTACCTCCGAAGCCAAGCTGGCACTGACAGGTGTAGCCATCATGCCGGTCCACACAGGTGCCACCATTTTGACATGGGTTTGACTGACACTCATCCTTTTCCTGGTCGCAGTGCTGTCCCACCCAGCCAGCTTGACACTCACAGTGGTATCTTGACAAAAAGGAAAGATGTTTACAATTTGAAATTACTCGCATTTTGATGACTACATATTTGAGGAGATATTAAAAGTTTACGGTTGAAAATTTTACGGCCATCCGCATCAATCTGAAGTGAATATACACAAATTGAAACTAATTGGATGCAGGCCTAAGGAATGCCTACCTTATATTTGCACTAGAATAAAACTAATTGTATATTAAACCAAGAATAGATAGATAGATAGATAGATAGATAGATAGATAGATAGATAGATAGATAGATAGATAGATAGATAGATAGATAGATAGATAGATAGATAGATAGATAGATAGATTAAAAAACAGTGTTAAAATAGCTTACCCATGTTGCTGCTCAATACAGTCTCCATATTGGCAAGGGTGACGAGCACAATGGTCTTTACCAGAGTGGCACAACGGGCCATGTGTGCTGGGTGGGCAAAGGCAGTGGAATGCATTGACTTTGTCTTGACAGGTTCCCCCACTCAAGCAGGGGTTTGAGAGACACTCATTAATCTCCACTTCACAGTTAACTCCTATGAGAGAACAAGTGAAAGGTAATTAGCACCATCAAAATGACACTTGATTATTTCAGGTAACTTTATCCTGCCTTTCCTTTGAAACATTGTATTCTGTTATCACACTGACTTTAAAGAGTGTAGTAGCAAAAAACATACCTGTGTATCCTGGGGCACACATACATTTATACTCATTGATGCCATCCTGGCACTCTCCATGTTCACAAGGGTTGTTGGCACAATCGTCCTCATTGATCTCACAGTTCACACCTGAGGAGAAAGCATACAAAGACATGTCAAGTAACAATCGTCAGGTTTAATAGTTTATCCTGTTTACTGAAATATAGAAGATAATGTAACAATTAATGTGAGTAAGGAGTTGCATCAATCAAAAGGCTTCCCCTTTTGCCAGGCCACAGTTGTAAATAAGAATATGTTCTTAATCTGTCTGCCTGGTTAAATAAAGGTTTAAATAAATTAAATAAAAATTAGAGACAAAACAGATCAGTAGCTACTACAAAACCTACAATCTTATTAGACTGTAGATTGTAGATATCCTATTATCCGATTTTTGAACACACCCATCAGATATTTGGGCCAAGACTTCTTGTTCTATGTGGCAGTCTGTTTTTTTTTAAGAGTATAGATGATTTTTAAAGAGCTAGATGGTCATCAGACAAAGCCTGTGTTTTGTCTTGTTTGTCATTTGTGGTTTCTCTATGCCCCTGTTTTCTGTCTTGTCTTTCCCCTCACAACACCACTGGAGTGACAGATAGTCGTCCTCCTTGTTAGTTTTAAGTATCTTCCAGGAAGCTCTTCGTCACCATAACTAAATACTGCTCAAATGTGACAGGTCAGTATTACTCAAAAATCTTATTTCTTGCATTTATATGCAGATATTTGTTAATAGAGATTATAAAATACCATTTACCACCAGGGGGAGTAAGAAACCAAACTAATGGCATTTAGCAATAAGTAAGAAAATATGTCTAAATAGCAATAAAAGCATTTTAACAGACTACAGGAATGATTTTGATTGTGACATTAGTGATTAGCATTAGATAAACGATGATTAAACGAGAACAGAGCAAGCTGCAGCTAAGAAAAAGAATGAAATGCAATAAACACTTAGAGATGAAAGCACATCAGAAGAGGGGAAGTGACAGCATGAAACCTGAATGCAAGACTTCAGTACCAGGCCTCGGGGTGGTAAAAACATAATGAAGATCTTACTAATCCAGAAAGCAACTTGGGTTGAACCGCCTGACCGAGACTTGTGACTGCTACACTCAAAGAGTGCTGTAGACTTCATAATGCATGAAAAACGACACCCGAGGCTCTAGGTGCAGTGGATGGGGTAGCTTTTCATTCAATTTAAGCAATTTACCACAAGAATCAATTACATGACTTTCAAGCACTCATAGAGCTTACTACTATTTTTAAAAGTTCAGTGTGAGAAACCAAAACCATTTTTTTACTTCATTCAGTATGAATGCAGCAATCAGCTATGAGGGACTAACAACTATTTTAAACATTTCTATTTTAACCATTTCAATGATTGCATTCCTTTCTTGAATGTGCCAAGGTCACCAGGGCACACACACTGTAGTGTTTCAGAGTGACATCACCCTTTGATTTCTCTCAACAATGTTTGCTCCACACGTCACACAAAATTATTAAATCACCTTTTCCCATTATATAAGGTTTTCTGGAGAATATTTGCACATTGAGTCCTTACCTGTGGTTCCAGGTAGACAGTGGCACTGGTAGGCATTAACCAGGTCAATACACCGTCCTTGGTTCTGACAAGGGTTGCTGTTGCACTCATAGACCGGGATATTACAAATGGAGCCCATGTATCCAGGTTTGCACTCGCAGGTGTAGGTGGCGATACCATCCTTACACACACCGTAGTGGCATGGATCTGGCACACAGTCATTGATGTTCGTCTCGCACAGCGGACCAGTGAAGCCTGGGTAGGGGGGGGCAGTTTCTTATTGCATGAATCAAGTGACATTCACTGACTACTTTCTTTGTCAAAATATGTTGCAATTTCCTTTTACCTTCTGCACATTCGCAATCATATCCGTTGGGTCGGTCAGTACATTTGGCCCCGTTTAAACAAGGTGTGCTGGAACACTCGTCTATGTCTATTTGGCACATGTCACCACTGAAGCCTGAAAACACAACAAACAATATTAGCATAATTAAAACAAGTTTACTTAAAGTCGGCCGGAATCAATCAGGAAGCTACATTAGCATAGCTGAAGATGTACTGACCAGCTGGGCACTCGCAGACAAAGCCGCTGACCTGGTCCAGACATTTGCCCCTGTTCAGACAGGGGGAGCTCAGACACTCATTCACCTCAATCTCACAAAACGTCCCCTCATATCCTGCACGAATACAGAGAAGCATATATAATTTAGCAACAATATAATTGCAAAAATATTTAATACACTGGCATGTGCAGGTTATTGGTACAGAACACAGAGGGAACTTTAAGCGGACGCATATTAAGGAATTCAAAAATGTGGCATATGTATGACACTGCTCTTTTTAAGTCATGATGTTGGTGGCTACAAACACTGTTATTTAAAAACTGTAAAAAATTTACCAGGCATGCAAATGCAGGTGTACTCCCCAATGCGATCCAGACAAGTGCCATCATTCAGGCAGGGGCTTGAAGCACATTCGTTAACATCTTGCTCACAGCGTGGTCCTGCATATCCTCTAACACAGTTACAGGTGAAGGAACCATCAGTGTTCACACACTGCCCACCATGCTCGCATGGGTTGGTACCTGCTGATGAAGAGTGAAGGCATATAAATAAAAGTACAGAACAGAAGCCACCGAAAACAAAAGCTTATGTGATGAGAATACTCCCTCTCACCTATGCTGCATTCATCTCTGTCGGTGTTGCAGGTGTTCCCAGTATATCCCAGTGGACAGTTACAGTTGAACATACCAGTGATGGGGTTGGTGTCACACTGAGAACCCTCCCTACATGGATTACTGATACAGGCATCCTCAAGATGGCAGAGCAAGCCTGAGAAGAACATCATGTCAAAAAGAATGAGGCAAAAAACAAAACAAAATGAAAAGTCCTTAATGCAAAAATATGGTGAGACACAATGTCCCCAGAGAATCTCCTACACGTGGTTGTACCTGTTTGAGAGAAAAACAAACTCAATGCAAATTTGCTGCTGGAGAGAAGCCTCCTTTTTAAAGCACGTCTTAATCTAAAGCCAACACTGTTTGACTATACAGCAGGTTGCAAGTGCAAAAATATTCTATTGTATATTTAGACTGTTTGAAAACAGTATTAGTTCAGTTTCATTTGTTTGAGGAAAATTGTTCAACAAAAACAGTAGGATTACATGCTTAGAAAAACATCAGTTCTAGTTAGACATGTTCTACAGAAAGAAGTCCTCTGAAGTACTCCACATGGGCCAAGAAAATACACCATTTCAATATGAAGACCAATACTAACTTAGGATTCTATTAATCAAACTGATGTTTCTATTTGGTGTTTCTGTTCTTTCATAAGTAAAAAAAAAAACGAGTAGAATTTAGACATTACAATATATCTTAACTTGCAGTTACTGGTTCTTGTATTGTCACCACAAAGGACAGGTGGGTTAACATTTAGTAGGGTTTCATTTAAATGCCCACCTGTCTTTCCGTAAGGGCACACGCAGATAAAAGATGCAACACGGTCTATGCACGTGGAACCTAGGCTGCATGCAGCTGTAGCACAGTCGTCGATATTTTCAGAGCAGTCGGGTCCACTCCAACCATTGACGCATACACAGACGTAGCCACCAGGCAGATTGCTGCAGGTACCGCCATTCTGGCAAGTGTTTGGCTGCAGCCGACACTCATCTACATCCTCTGTGCAGTGCTGACCTGTGGAGGGAAAGAAACGGGGACATTCAGAGGAGAAGAACATTTCACACAAACTAGGTTTATATTATTAAAAAAGTGGTCATTTGTCAACATTTTGCCTTTGAATTTGTGCTACAGAACAGACCGGCTGCTGCATGCATACTTGCTTTGTATACAGGTCCTGTGTATGCCACACAAGTGTGTTAGCAGTGTCATGCCTTGTATGGAGCATTGTCCTCAGAAGTGTGTAAAAAAAATAATCAAATGTTGCCAAAAATGTTTTAAATAGATTCAAACAATCTGCAATGGATGCCATTTTAAAGATGTAAGATTAGGCTAATTATTTTCCAGAACACACAACTCGTGCTATCTTTAGCCACAGATATTAGTGGGAGGTATCAAAAATGTTACAACTGCACATGCAAATCCCTTACCGGTCCACTCTGGAGGGCACTGACAGTTGTAGGTATTGACTCCATCCATGCATGTTCCTCCATTAGCACACTGGTGATTCGGGCAGTCATCAATGTTGTTCTCACAGTTAGTTCCATTGAAACCTGTTATGCATGAAACAAATAAATTTGATTATCATTTGTTTTGATTATGTGTTGAATTGGGAACACATGCAAATGTAATGCTCTAGCATGACATTTTCTAACATGTTCTGGTGGTATAGAAACACTAGATGCAGGTGTTTGTTGTGTCTACTTGCTAACAGTAGCAGTCTGACAGTACAGTATCTCAGATACAATATAGCCAGCAGTATCAGACTATTAGCACCCAAAACATCATAATGTAACAATTTTGAAACTCAAAACTACTTTTATTTATAAATAACAGCTGTGATATCACAAACTTTCGGCTTTAATTTCTATGATTTTAGTTCATGCTTCCTATTTTCACTTAACGGTCCAAACATATTTATATTTCACTTGAATTTGTGGTCATTAGTCATCTTTTTTATTCAATTGTAAAATTAAAAAAAACTTAGGAATTTCAAAATTTATGAAAGCCTACCAGGAAGGCAGTGGCATGAGTAAGTGGTGTCAGATGTCTGATGGCAGGTGCCTCCATTTACGCACGGTGAAGGTGTGCAAGGGACGTATGAGCTTTCGCAGCGCAGGCCCGTAAATCCAGGGGCACATAAGCACCTGCAGAAAAGGAAGGGCAGATAACATCTGTCACTTATAGAACTCAAGCAGAAATTATAATGACATTTAGACAGGCTTTTCTTGTTGATGGTGGCACTTTTTGAAATTTGCTATTGAAAACTCGATTCTCACTTGTAGGAGCCGTGAGTGTTGACACACCGGCCTTCATTCTGACACAGAGAGGGCGTGTCTGCACATTCATCTGTGTCATTGAGGCAGTTAGGACCTTTATAACCAGGAGGACAGGTACATGTGTATCTACCACCAGCGTGAGCACTGCACTTTCCACCATTGCCACATGGACTAGAGAGACAGCTGTCCTTGTACTCACAGCGTGGCCCTGAGAAGAGGCAAGAGAGGAAGAAGAGCTGAGATTTAGTGGCCAGAAACTGAGAATTACAGACAAAAACCAATGCGTACACTTTCCACGTGTTATGTTTTGTAACTAGGGTTCAGAATTTTTTTTATTTAGTTATATTTCTTGAAAATAAATCACTGATGGACGATTTGATCATCCCCAGTTAGACTGGCTAACTTGCTTTAACTTGTCTTTTGGTTTGTTCTTTAGCAGAGAAAAAAAACAATGTGGGTGAAAATTTGTAACAGATGGAGTATATAACTGAAAAACTAAAAAGTAAACTAAGGGCCACAGATTAATGTATCTGTAATTGTGTGAGCAAAGCTTTAATGAATTAAAGTAAGGAACATTTTAGGTGGAAAATACGTCAAGAAAGTGCTGTTTGCTTTAAATAAAGCGGGGGATTTGCTTGTTCATGAGTGCTGCATGGGAAAACATCAAGCATTCAAGGCTCTGGTTGCCAAGTACTATTCAGCATGAGCTGAGTTATGGCATTCATGATTCTCAGATGGCTCATGGGATTAGATATAATTAAATGTTGTTGTAAATGTTTGATGTTTAGGTACATATCATATTTAAAAATGCATCAAGGTCTTGATGAAAACCTAAAGGGCGATTAAAAAGGAGCTCACCTGTCCATCCTCTGGGGCACTCACACTTGTACTTGTCAAGTGAGAGAAGTGTGCAGACACCTTGGTTATCACAGGGATTGTTCGGGAAGCATGTGGAGTTCTGGGGAGTTTGGCAATGTTGGCCGGTAAAGCCAAGAGGGCAGGAACAGGTGGCACTACCCAGTACAGGCACACCAAGGGACATAGATACAGAGCAGTTCCCTCCATTCACGCAGTAGCCAGGCTGACAGGGGTCTTTATGTTGGCAGTACTCACCCAGGAAGCCTGGAGCACACCTGGACATACACACCAGAACACAAATCAGTGATGAAGCAGGCTAAACCCTCAGGACTGAAAGCTTATTAGCCTTCAATGCAAGACAATACAACAAAAAGATGAACTAAACAAGTAGACAAATAAGCATGTGTGCCTCACAGCACAAACAAACAAAACAAAAGAGTGAGTTTCAGTCAGGTGGATATAGTGCACCACATCAGACAGCTACTACTGAGAGCACCGAGAGAGTACTGAGAGAGTGCTGACAGTAACAGCTGCATGGGAGTCATGTAGTACACACACACATACACATCAAAGAAACAAACAAACCAGCACAAGTGAACACTACTGTTTAATACACTCTTTCCATTTCTGTATAATGCTCTACACAACAGTATGCAGGTAACCACATCCCTGAGCATAGGTATTAGTGAAATATGTGGCTGTGCATAAAGGGGAAACATCTTTTCAAATGCTTCAAACATCTAACAGTTAGTGGACTGTATATAATTAGTGACTTTAGCCCAATAAACACATAGAGTCATTTAGAATGCAAGCCCTTGCATTACCATAAGATTCTTCACAGAAATGTTGTTTTTCTGTCTTGACAGACTAACTCTAAGACAACTAAAGGAAGTGCTGTAGGCCGAGAGCCGTTTCCCCATAAACCCTGCTCAGAGAAAAGGCAGAAGCTGGGCTTGTAAAAGGGTTAAACTGGGGTCATTTGTGACAAAGCAGAAGTTCAGAAGCAGAAGGATATGAGGTGGAGTTATCTGGAAGTTGTTGACTGTACCATGGCAGAAACTGAAAACAAAAAGTGGAAAGCACAACGGGATAAATTAACTACATTACAGATGTATAGTACCAGTACATCTAAAATGTACCCCACATCCTGAATAAATATTTGGACACACTTTTGACTTTGGACACACTTCTGACTGTGTCCACAGTATGGGGATGCAAGAAACTTATAAAGTGTAAGTGCAGTACAGCTGCACTTATTTGTTACAGTACAACCAAATTTGGTCTGCAAATTATGTGAGTGTGGGCTTTTTTCCTCTGCGTCCTCACCACCCCTCTCTTTCAATTTCATGTTTTCTCCATTTTTCAGTAAAGTGATTCAGCTGCATGCTGAGCAGTGGGGAGAAAAATTACAATATTACGCAATAAGTCCAGTAGGCATGTTATCAAAGACAATGTTCCCTTCATCAGTTTCTATTCCTCTGTTTTTTCAGTCCCACCCACTTTCACTCAGCACTTCTCTATGTGTGACTGTATTTGATCATAACTATTATTTTGTTACTGAGCAAAACTGTCAGAAAATTTTCTGTGTATGTCTTCTTTTTTTTAATCTATCATCTTCTTGTGTGAGGCGCATGACGGACACACCATCTGGGGACTGAGGGCAACAGAGCAACCCGCCGCCTCTCACAGAGGCCTCTAATCCTGCCTCCCCAGAGGGGCTCAGGTAACACAAAAAGGATAGCAGAGATACTCCACATACATGTGAATGTGTTACAGTTTGTTTTTTTAAAAAAAAAGACTCAAACATCTTTGATAATTTCAACTTAAAGGGTGATTCGTAAATATGGAAGAAATACAAATTGGTGTTGTGACCTACATAAAACTTAGATGAGACAGTGTAGATAGGAATTACTTGTACTTCAGTATCACAGCCTGACTTATTTATTACTGGCCACTCCACCCCAAAGCAGCTTGAAGATATTAGGTTGTGAGCGCATGGGAAAGCAGAAGAGTTGTGAATCATGCCATGCAAAGTCTCACAGATCAATCACATCTGTGAAGCTTCTGGCTGGTACAATGCGTGAATCATCCAAAGACGACAAACAACATCTGAGAGCACATTCCTACTCAAACATTAACACTAAATGGTTCACAAATGCAGTGCATAATAAGTGCACAGTGTACACATATAAAACACTAACTTGAATACATTAAGCAACATTTTAATATTTTAAAAAATGTTTTCAGTAGTGTAAGCTGGGTATGCAGATTTCTTATTTAAAACTGAACTGATTCTATGTGAAAGCATTCTGTAATTCCTCTGAGATAAAGACCTGTGAGATGTACCTTCATTACATAGATACCTGAGCACTCACTTCCCAATGCATACAATGGTTTACTTGATTTGAGACAAATACTCAGGCGACTTGCTGAACAAAAGCTTCAGAATAAAGCTGTAAATACCATATGCTGATCCATCCATCCATCATCTTTTTCCACTCATGCTTTCCCTGAAATATTCCCCTCTTATTTCCATACACTCAAGTTTTTTATTAACTGTACGGACAAGATGAAAGATTAGTGAAGTCGTAGACAAATTAGGTATGGCTACCCTCCCTCTCCCCTGTCTCCTCTGCTATGACAGTATATTTGTAGTGCGACCCCTACACGCTCTGCAACACATGCCTACAAACAAAACACACAAAAATACACAAACAAAGAGACATCCCTCCCCACAGCTTGCTCATGATATCACAACAAGGCGGCCGTCCTGGGAATTAGGACTGCTCTTTCTTCTCCCAGACAACCTCTCCGCCCACCTCTTCCAAAGTAATGACACGGCCCTCTGCCCTTCGACATACATCACGTTAGCGGGCTGTCACACAAAGAAAACCGTGTCCAGATTAATACCAGGTTTATGTTTCACTCTGAACTTTTTACCCATCTTCACTGTTAAAACCAAGAGTAATATATGATATAGAAAACTACATAACAAGAGAAGAGAAATTCAAAATGTATCATTTAACATAACATTTAGCCCCAGTTTCAACATTGATTTAAATGGCTTAGTTAACCATAGATTTGTTTTATACAAACTGCTGAAGTAAACTGAGCTTCTTAATTAAAATAATGTGAATTACAGGTGGCACAAAATCTGAATTTGCCAGTATATATATCGTACCACTTTCCTTTGTTATACATTATTAATACATATTGAGTTGATATGTGCCAAATATAATGTTTTTATTAAGCATGCAGATTCACATGCCAGTTTAATTTACCAGTTTCTCTACTTCGTAGCCCCTCCAAAATGGTGCAACAAAAGAGCCAACTAATTTAACGTTTAAATATGATAGCACACACAGAGTGACTTTACAATCCCGTTACTGAACATTTCCAGCTTTTTTCCTTCTTAGCAACAACTTTGTTCTTCAGATACTTGTAACAGATTCTCTTGCATGTCTTAAGAATTGTACTGCTTTTATATTGTGTGTGGGATTAATCTGCCACTGATTAGATCTAGAACATGAAAACAGGGTTGTATGTAGATTGTGACAAAATAAACTAGCATATAAAAAGTCAAGTAGAGAAATGAGTAACGACATTAAGTACAGGATTTAACCGATTTACACTGCTAATGATGCCTAACTGAGCTAACCAGTAACCACATTGTGCACCACATGCTTTAACATAATTTAAAATTCTAGCAATACTAGTTTGTGGTGATGGAACAAAATTCCATCGTGGATACAAATTTTTGTTACTGTTAAAGTTACCTACAGGCGACTTACTTTGAATGTGATACATGAAACAAACACAAACCCAGAATGTAACATCGCGTTTGCATGTAATGGGGGGGTGATGAATAAAAATTCCAAAGAAGGCATTTAGAATAATTAAGAATTTGGGTTTTTTTAAAAAAACATATAGATGTTAGATGTCTGTGTGATGATGAGTGGATGAGATTGGACTACCTGTTAAGGAGATGAGGTAGATACAGACATAAATGATAAACAATAGGCCGTGATCAATTATAGAAAGATGAACTGGTTATTGGTGAAAGTTTCAAATGGCTCTGTCTTAAATTCACAAGCAATATTTGTTTGACCATTAACCTTGGCAGAGGTCTCTTTCAACTCACCAGCGTCCTTCAAGACTTATTTGAGGATTTTTGTGCTTTTTATGTGAAAATCCAATAACGTGAAATATGCACAGTAAGTTCTATTAAATTCATCTAGTGCTATCTAACCAGTGTTGACAGAACCAAATGCTATGGCGTCAGGAAATGATACCCTGTCCTTCAGGTTTCACTGCCAGATAGAGCGCTCATTATTAGCCCCTGGCTCTATCACTAGAGCCAGAGGCAAACAGACAAGGCTGTGCATGATTCACATTATTGACAGGGAGTGGTGCCTCACTGAGAAAGAGATAACAACGCACTGACACACTGGTCTGTCCCTAAAAACACAGACAACAGTATGAGCCTTTGAGAAATTTCCATTCACACAGCAGAACACAGTTAAGGATTTGGGCAAGGATTAATACATATAGACACCTTTACTGACAGTGAGCTCTGCTTTTGTGGACAACACAGCAGAGAGCAGTTTTACAGCAAGTCATTAATGGATTCTTTGTTTTGCTCCATGTGGCCTCTGTTCTTCATCTTTTCCCCAGCTTTCTCTTCAGTGCATGGAGTTTCCTGCAGCCCTTCTTTCCCTCCCTTTCTCACTCCTCCACCTCTCATTTCTAACCCACTCTCGAGGTGTCAGGTTTCCACAGCTGGTTCACATTAGCACCCCCAGCCTGTGCTTGCTCTCTCTCTCTACTCCTCTTCTTCCTCCTTCTCCTCTACCTCATGCTGACCTCTGAGTATCCCTGATAGCTGTTAGGACTTCAGTGACCAGTGAAGGTTAGGCTGTTTCTCACAAACTCGTGTAATGTCCCCAACCTCCTTCGTTCCTAATCCCCATGTCCTGAAATCGCCCACGCTCCAATTCTGTTTTCTTTTGTGGTAATTCCCCTCCTCCTACCTCTCCACCTCCAAGTATACAACCCCACCACCTCCCTTTCTTCCAGACACTATTCGAGCCCCAGCTACACTTAATAACTCCATCATGCTCTCCCCCTGCAGCCATCACAGAGAAACCGTGTGAGAGAGAAAAATGGAGAGCATAAACCAGCTCACATTTCAATCCCTGGATCATTCCCTGGCTTGGCTTGAGCATAGGTGGCCTATTCACTGTATTGCATGCATGCATGCAAAGTGCATGTACACACAGGAATGCGTGTGCATGTTAAGTGTCACAAGTAAAGTGCAGAACATATTACTAACCTTGTTGTTGCTTCTGTGTGTTGCTTCTGTGCAAAATGTCCTCAGCTCACTATAGAAGCTGTACTGCAAGATTTCTGTGTACCTTGAAAGTAAATGAAGTTGTGCTAGAAATGTCTACCTCTCTTTTATAGATGCAGCCAAGAGTATAATGAGCAGTATACGAAATGAGCTTCCAGCACATTTGCTAGAGAGGCCATTTGCCCTCTAACTGAATGATAATGAGTGTTGCCAGGTCTTTGTTTCCACTAGCACTGTCCAAATGTAGTGTGTGGACGGGTACTGCAAGTAAAAGCTCCAGTACATACATAGGGTAAATTAAAATGCACTTAAATATAGATGTTAAGGTTGAAAAATGGTTTCTGTTTTAGGGGAGTGGAAAATACGAACAGATCAAAAATCGTCTTTGCCACACTGCAGGCAACAATAACAACGTAACAGAACGAGAGGGGGATGGGGTGGGATTGATGTAACAGATAAAAAAAAAGAGGAAGGAGGATAAAATGAAGAGGTTGCACTGAGATGGAAGTAAAAGATACAAAGGTAATGAGAGAGCAAAAAGGAGAAGGAAGCCATGCAGACAGACTTAAAAACATCAGTGCAGACTGAATAAAGGAGTGTGGAGCAGGGTGGAGTCCACACTAGAGTCATGTGGTAAAATCGCAGGCTGTGTTTAGAAACATGTCGAAAAAGGCTCATCTGAGCAGCTGTGGTACACAGAACAGGACTCTCTCTGTCTCCGTATGCTCCTTTAACCCTTCGCTTTAAGTTGTTCTGTCATTATCCTGTTACTGTGGTTGTTTAAAGTGTACGCTCTGCCAATAGGTCTGTGGGCCTGTAAAAGTTCCATATTTAGTCGACAATATGCATAGTCCACTAGTCAGTTTAGAAATATACCGGGACAAACTAACACAGCATCAGAGCCTGCATATAGCTGAGAGAAAGAGTCTTTGCTACTTTAATAAACTGAAATCTATTCATTTCATTGTCTCGTTCTGCCCACTCAATAAACAAAATATAACTTGTGCTCAAGTGAATGAAACCTCACTTTAAATAAATAAAAACTGGTTATTTTATCACAATCCTGGTGATTTTCCTTTGTGGAAAAAACAAAACCCATTGGGAGGGTGCCAATTTTGGTATGCAGGAAAACCCCAGGACATTTTCCAGTTGAAGTCATTCCTTATTTGCCTTACTAACACTAAGAAAAACACGGTATTTATGATTTCTTTATTTCAGAAATTGGAAACTTTTCACTGGAACACAGATGGAAAAAGAGATCAGACCTGCTGGCTCCGGATTCAAATGTTTTACTTACTACAATACATGATACACAGGAATGGAAACTAATGTTGCAGTTGGGCAACCATCAATCAGCTGACATTTATGCTTTTTTAACAAAGTTCTAAAAGTTGTAATAAATAAATAAGTTAAAAACTGAACATATGTATAGAGCATTCTAGAGACCTTCACTCAACTACATTTCATAAATAAAATTTAAATAAAAAAAATCTATCTGCAATGTTTTGTTGACAATTGCACAATGAATAGTCATAGTAAGTTTCAAAAGAATAATACATTAAAAATCAAAAATTGAAAATCTGTCTGGAACATTCTATAGACCTTTGCCTAATGAACACTGATACAAGTTTCAGAAGAATTTTAAGTTGTGAAAACGTCAAAAATCTCCCTCTCTTAACATTTTGTAGAATTTTATCAATGAATACTCGGGCCAAGTTTAAGAAGAGTCAGCATTTACATAAGGGAGGAGTAGCCACTGAAGTTAGAAAAACGTTGACAGATAAACAGATGCCAGACGGCTCAGTATAATAATTAAAGTTTTTAAGTGTATTTCAGTGGTGTCTGTCAATGATTTATGACCAACTAACTAAAAGCAAAGTCACACTTAATTTCAGTGGATGATAACAGTTGTTTTCTTTGACGACTGGTATTTGTTTTTGTAATAAATAGCCAAGTGGAAAAAAATCACTGAGGAGATCTTTCGCATCACAGCATGTGTATGACAATAACTGAGGTACTTTTGACCTCACAATGTTGCATGAATGTGTGACAGCGGGCCACTTGTCACCCTACTGTGTGTGGGTTTATGGTCTGGTTGCTACATTCCCCACTGTTTTGTAAGTCTTCCATTTTCTGAGTTACAGGTTCGAAACTTGAGGTCTACAAGCAGCAGTAACGTGCATTTCACATCTTTATATTTTACAGTCAAATCCCAGTGACCACTGACGGCACTGACTTCACACGTTCTTGATTTCTCATCATAAACTGATTAAAGTTTCTCATTCAGGTTGCTCAAACACACAAAGGAGTAATGAAGAAAAGTGGATGGCAGTGGTTCATCACATATCAATCCATCAAATCAAAACAACCATGCTTTGTTGAAGCCCCAAAGCACATCTTGTGACATCTATTGGGCCTTTAAACACACATACTCAAGAGGTGCAGAGTTACATCTCCATTATCAAAATATTAAATCTAAACTTCAGACCTCTGCCAGCATGTGAACTTGCCCTGGGCCCAAGGTGCCCTAGACTCTCCTGAGACAGGCACACAGTGAAAGAGTATATGCACAAACATACACACAAAGAAACTCTTATCACTGTGGCTCCAGTCTCAGCCACATCTACAGTGTTGTTAGCTTGGCTGTGGGAAGGAGATAAGTCTTGGGAGAGCAAGAGTGAGAAATCACTGCTGTGCTTTTGAATCTCCAGCTCGAGGGTTTGTTGAATTTAGTTTGGATCATATGCCTAATGCAATTAAAATGTGTGAGACTCTGTGCCTGATTGAGAAGGGTGGAGTGGACGGGGTGTGTGAGTGAATAAGGAAAGACTATGTAGTTTTAAAACACTACTACTCTCCCACATTTTCTCTTTGCCTGCATTCTCTGCGTGTGATCACTTATAAGATTTATGTGAGATAGCGAGGTGGCTGAGACTGATGGAAGACTGCCAGAGCAAAAGGGCCTTCAAGTAAGCTCTACAAACCCCACAGATATGAATGGGAGATAAAGCAAGAATTACTATAATAAGGCCAGTGGGTGAAGGTCTCAACAGTAATGACTATGAAAAATAGTCTAAAGAAATATTCAGTTTTGATGGTTGTGGAAAGATTAAGAGGCCAGATTAGGTCTGTCCAGAAGCATCTAGTAAATCCCTCAAGTAGTGGGAGGGACTCAGGCATGGCTAAATGAGTGACAGTTTGATGAAGGAGGCATAGCAAGAGGGAAATTACACTCCCCTCTTCACTTCTCCCTCATCTCCCTTCCCCCCTCTTTACTGCTCCCTCTCATCATCAGGAGTTGTGCTCCAAGGTACTCCTCCTCAAATTACCTGAAAAGAGACATCCTCTTTTGTTTTGGCCCTTTCTCTTCCTCTGTCTCCCCCACAGGCTAATTCTACCTGTCAGATCAAAAAGGCAACAGGTCTACACAAAACAGTAACTCTCCCCTCACCTTTAAGAAAAGGTTTAAAAATGTAAAAGGGAAAAACTTGGAAAGAAAAAAAGGGGGAAAAAAAGGCCCTAAAAAGGAGGAAGAGTTAATCATGTTGCACTATTACCCAGCGGAAGACAAATATTGTGTTCTGGATATTAAAATAGCAATAGGTATAGTCTCACTTTTACTTGAAATTTTCAGGTATTAATTAGTCATATGACCGTCATGACTCCACACTTGGCCCGCAAACGTGACCAAAGTTTCTCTTCCTGTTAGCCAATATACTGACAGATAATATTTATGGATCCTGTCATTAACCATACTTTCAGATGCCATTTACAAATGGCTACCCAAGCAAACTGCCATGCACAAATCTGCACAGAGAATTACTCATGGCTTTCACACCCAATGCTGATGGCTTGCAGTGTCACCGGTTAGACAGCTTCGGTGATTCTTTGCACCCTGCCCTAGAAGCCAGCTAATGGGCCTCTCCCATCCACTTTAACTTGCTCTCACAACTGTGAGCATGTCTAGTATGAGACAGAGAAAACAAAACTCCCAAGATTATTCAGATGTCATATTCAGGAACTATTAGTCTGTGCAAGCACAGTATTACTTTAGAAGTTTATCTTTTTCCTCTCCAGTTTTAACTCTCTTTAAGAAAAAAAAAACAATTAGAACTTATTTAAAACAGAATTAAACATTGAACAACAGAAAATCCCATGACTGGAGTAGTTCCGGGCTTTCCGTAATTAAGAGGATGTATAGGATCGAAAGGCCCACGAGGCAAGCTGAAAAAGGACTGCAAATGCACAAAAGAGCCCTGTATTGTATCAAAAAATGACCTCGTTGCCACTGTGGAGGTGTTTCAGTTTTACTATGTCACTCTATGAACATTCATTCTTTTAAAAATAAATGAAAGAAGTTCATAGTGGGATGACATTTGTTTTTGATTCCCTCCCTCAGCAGTTAAAACTGTTAATCATGAGACCCTTTCAGAGACAGTCAGGTGCTTGGTTTGCCCAGTTAAATCAGGAGGAGTTTTTTTTTTTTTCCAAAGTTTGGTGTTTTACCAAAGGACTTCTAGAAGCACGTCTCTCAACTTGAAAGACAGCCTGTGGACATGTATTTTGGGACCTGTTTTGAAGCACCTACGGAGATAGGGAGAGGGCTATGACTTTAGTTTTAGTGGTGCATGGTAAATAAAAATAGCACGCATAAAATAAATAACCTGATGAAGACCACTGAATGGTGTGGGAACTTTGCATCCACAGGACAAATGTCATTTTTGCTATTAAGGAACTCTCAGAGATTTCTATTCAGGATTCTTTGATTGTCTCTCTCACTTTAAATGTCTTTTTATGTGCTACCATAGGAGTAATGAACTATGAGCTATGCTTCAACATTAGAAATTAACCAGTTGAGTAAAGGACAGACAAAAGACAGACAAAAGGCAATGACAGACTTTTCTAGAACCTAACACTCAAGTGAGTCTAAGAGACCAGCTGTACATATGTGGGTTCATTTTCTCTGTGATGTGAATTACCAATACAAATCACTCCTACTCCAGAAGCATTTTTTCTTTCAAAATGTTGACACTGTAAAATGGATACTGTTTTATCAAATGATACCTTTGGTAGAAAAAAGTTTAACTGGCAAAACTCACAAATGCATTAAAGTCCTTTTTTTCAAACCCACATCACAATGTTGTAACTTCTGAGAAATACCTTTCCACTGCTAAAGTCCATGTTGCTTGTGAAACTACTCAGAAAAGCATATTTGAAACAAAAAACAATATTTCAAGTACTTCAAGTGCACCCAGCACGTGTCTGTCTTATTAATTATCTGTTGAATTACACAGTCTGACCCTGGGCGTGATCCATGTGACATAATTAAGCAGGTCCAAGGCAAATAACCACAGTGACTGTTTACTTACAACCGGCTGCCTTTAACACACTGAGGAAACTAATAGGCACATAATTCGATTTTTTTGCACAATGAGCCTTTTGACTAACAATATAACATCGATGGGACCAGAAAGGCTGGACAGAGGAAAGTGTGTGCCTTCATGTGCACATACAGCCACTATAAGTGCGCGTGTTGTTCATGTTTGGCTTCAGACAGCAGAAAAGCTGTCTAACTACCTAATCAGTCTAATAGTAGGCCTGTTCTCTGTCAGCTGACTTTTCAAACTGAGAGACTTCTCTCTTTGTCTCTTCAGAGCAACGTTGCTTTTTACAGTTTAATCCTATTGTATATCACTTAAATCAGAAGGGGAAAGAAATTCTAAGTCAGCGGTCAGGAAAGGAGAAACTTAGCTGAGTAAAAGTATCATTATTATACTGTAATATCACAGCATCTCCATATTAACAACACAGCTCTGAAGTTAGTAATGTTTTTCTAAGCCTGTTTTATGAAAATCCACCATCTAGTTGTGCTTCCTCCATGTAAGATGATTCTCCAAAACTAAAAACTGCGTATCTTTAGATGGTAGATACTGCCTTGATGTAGCAATATCTCGTCACATCCCACATATACATTTCTCTTACTAAGTCAAAACTTAACCTCCTCTGTCTGTGAAACAAAGGTTGACTTGCAATGAAAGACTCTTGCTAGAGTTTCTCATCATCACAAAGTGTCCAAACAGACTACTGTACACAGAGATTTGCACCTGCAGAATAATGCTTATCTGGCCTTCAATTAGACAGAAAAAATGTCAAACAGATTGAGGAATGTTGCTTTTCTTGCCTTCCCTTCTTACACAAGTAGCAGAATGCTTAGATTCCTAAAACGCTGGGAACAGACACACAGCAGGATTCTCATCACATTTAATGAAATATGATCGGCTTCGTGAACCAGCCATGGTCCATGTGTGTTTGGAATTTGGCTTGGGAGTGGCAATGCAATTAAAAAGACTGCACAGTCTTAATTACAAACTAGCCTAGGCTGTCAGAAAGTGGAAGGCTTAGATCAAACAGCCCATTGCGCTCCTTTACACTGTGACACTTTTCCTGGTCTGATTACACCACGGGTACATGAGGGGATTTATTTACAGGTTATTTCAAGCTTTAGTCCAGACAGATTTCATTTTTTGTCCCCATTTTCATTTAAAAGGTTTTTCTCATGTAATAACAATGCTACTACCTTGATATCCCCCTCAAATAATAAAAAAACTGGGTAGTAGAATATGTTGACAAAGCCTAGAGTGATCAATTCTATAGAAACAAGAGCGCAAGTAACAAAACCCCTGAAATGTTCCAGAAATAAAATCTTGGAGGTGGAAATGTGTGTGTTGGTATTGTTCCCAGTACTTTGTCAGACAGAGCAGTCTTTTATTCCCCCATTCGTGTCTGAGCAAAACCTCATGGTCCCATGAATAGGCTGGGGATGATCTAAAACCCCTTCTTCTGCCTTGGCTTTCATATCCAACAATCCCCATATGAGGTATGTCTATGCTGTTCACATTTTTTGTTAGAGTGTTGTTACAGTGTGTACAGGGTGACTTAAACTGAAAGGTCTGTGTTTGGTCATAGGCCCAGCCAGTGAATCTTACCTGCAGTATTCTGTGCCGTTGTTAAATTTCAGGCATGTAGCGTTGTTTACACAAGGTGCCTTATCATCCACACATTGCAGGGCTGCAACAGAAAAATTATAAGATCAGAAAGGGACTTCATATCTAAACATTTTCTAAATAGTTGTCAATGGCATTTCTGATTAAGCTAGAACATCTTATAAACAGAGCTATGCTGTCATTTATTACGCATGTACAACAGCATATTACACAAATAAAAAGTAGTAAATGTTTCTGTCCTGTCAGACTCCAGTTAAAAACACGATTCTGCTTATAGGTTTTAACATATAAATCACTGGTTTCATGTTTGGCATGGATTCTAATCACACTATGAACTGGTAGGAGAAATGTCCCTTTTTTGAGGAAGGAATCGTTAATAACAAGACTAGGCGTTGGCTGAACTCACTATGGTAGTCCCAGCTCCACCTCCTACCCTAATCAAGCAAATTTAATTGCTGAAGCATACTCAGTTCTTTGATAAATGTCCACTCTTGTTCTGCAGGGGTATTTTTAAAGAGCAGCTACAGATGTGCACTGTATTATGCAAAAGAAAATCTTAAAATGTTTGTTACATTAATACATTACATTAATAGCATAACTAACACAGCTTTTAGAAAAATGTATTATTATTTACTATAGTGCTTGTTTATATGTAATGCAGGATGAGGGGTTATTTTCATTCACAACTTCCTCTTTATCACAAAAATAAATAAATGGACATGATGGTGAAAAGTATTTTTGTGCACATCAAAGAAGCCTCTTTAATTGACTCAAATGTTCCTCAATGGGTGGGGAGCCCCAACTTAACTTGCAGTGTTTGAAAGTCAAAAGTAATTGTTCAAAACTCATTCAGGTTTCTCTCCATTAAATGGTTAACAGAGGTGGTAACACCCCCACAGACAGATACTCGCCACCCCTTTGAGGGAAACCCTCCATGTAGTTCACAACTTTTTCCTTCCTCCTCTCCAGAGACATAAGGCTGGGGGGCTCACTACTCATCTATACAGCTATGCAGAGGCAGTCTGAAATCAGGCAGTGGTCACAGACAGACAAAAACGGGCGTTGATGAAGACAACAAAGACCATCTCTCTCTCTCTCCGCTAGTGAGACACTCATAACCAAACACATCAGCCATTGTGTGGCCCTCAAGCCGCCAGAGACACATGGCTGAAGAGGTCTTCACACACACCATGCCAGCCCAACATGCCAAACAGAAGTGTGGTCTTCTCTGTCTTTATTTGTAGATGTGATATGGTAGCTAAATCAAGGAGGCCATTGTCGAAATCGGTGATTAATTAAGCAGAACGATCATAAATCATTAGTAGTGGTAAAAATGTTTCTTAGCGCTTTCCTTCATTTATAGTCTCACATGTTTGGTGGTTATGTGATGCATCCCCATTCTGCATAACACTGCTCTTTTTACAAAACTGAGGGTAGGTCAGCTGATTTAGAAGAAACGCCAACAACGTCTTCACAAAACAGTCATTGCATTACAGGAAGTGCGCTGAGCAGTGGTGTTATTTCCTGCGTCTAGATTAATCACAGTGTCACTCAAGTTAAAAAGTCGTTTTGAGGGCACTAATGATATCTAACCTTGTTTATTATTACTTTTTAGTCATAAATGTGGTGTGTTGTACTGTGCATTCAGCATCTGGTCAGTAAGCAATTGCAGACTAATGCTTCAGAGTGAGGCTGACAGACATTGCACATTAGACATGGGGATAACGTACATAAACCACTATGAAATTTATAATCCCAACAGGCATGCACACACACGCAATCCTCGAAGTGCACACTTGCATAGGCATCCACTTCAATTCAGAGTTGATATCAGACTGCTGCTGCTGTACAAGAGAACAGATTATACTGTGCTATTTTGCAACTATTTTTGTACTATGTAGACACAAAAAGTGCACTCTTGTTCTGCTTGAAAATCATACGTACATATTAATACAATGGAGAAAATCTACACACATGTGGTTAGACTTGTGACCCCAGTGGGGACTTTCGTTTTAGGTTTTGATCATTTTTAAGTCAAAATTAAGTTTAAGAGTCATGTTTTATCTGCTTTTAAATAAATTAAAGGATTTCAAATTTGACTAGAGTGAAGCACATCTGGACAACACACCAGAGGGTAAGAAGAGATCCCAGTCCTCTAGCAAATAAATAAAGAATCAACAACAAAAACCAGTAAAGTTGAGAGAATGGAGAATGACGAGCTGAGAAGAGCAGAGTATAAAGGCAGAGGGAATGAAAGAATGGAAGCACAAAAGCAGAGACTGGAAAAATCTGCTCTCATTCCCCGACTGGTTTGACGAGCTTCCCATACAAGCTGTCGTAACGCCAGATGCAATGATCTTACCAGATTTGGGACAGAGTGCCTCTGATTACGCCATTTTAAAAAGCACACACGCACGCACGCACACGCACGCACGCACACACACACACACACACACACGGGCTCATCAATGAAAGTCGGTC
>VOQJ01038857.1:5059-18390 GCA_015052665.1 Apistogramma diplotaenia | reverse complement strand
AAAGGTGGAAAACAAAAATCCGTTATGGGTGTAGGAAAGAGGGGGGGGGGGGGATTCAGTAATTACCCTGCTGACCAAACAACTCCCTCGCTGTTTTTTATTGCCTAGAAAAGTTGGAAGAGGCTCAGCTGAGCGTATGGAGCAGGGCTAAAGTGTTTTTGTACAGCAGGACAGCAGGATACACTGCTGGCTTGCTTTCTCAGTGTGTGTATGTGAATGTGCATATGTGTGTTGAAGGGAAAAAAACAAAAAGAAACAAGGAGAGTAATCCAGAGCAGACAAATTTAGGGACTTTCCCCCTAGATCATCCAGGATCTTACGGGAAAAAAATCTGACTCTGTCTGACCCTACTTCTACCAATGTGAACAAAATTATTATATGGTAAATGTAAATAAAGACACAATAAATTATTTAATTTTATAAACACCAATCTTTTGAATGAGAAATTCTGCATTTTGTTCTGCATTCTCATTAGAAGAAGCTGAACGACTGGAAACTGACTGAGACCAATTTCTGTAGTTTTGAAAGCAAATGTTTTCCCACACTTAACTTGCTCATCAGTTTAAGATACCCTTCATCATATTTTGGTTTCCTAATTTGCCAAATGTTTTTCCACGTGTGACATGTCTGGGCTCTGGTACTACACAGTGATGTTGCTGGAATATTCGCAGGATGTGGTTTGGCACAGTCTCGCTGAAATATGAAAGAATCTTCCGGAAAATTATATTGGCTGTGTGGCAGTGACTTTTGGTGGTAAACCTGCCTATCAATCAGTGCCTTCACAATTGCACAAGTTTGCCCATGTCATGTGTACTAACGCAACACAGATGCTGGCTTTGTAGTCTAATCAAATCAGTTGTGTACTATTCCACCAGGTGTTTTTTTTAAATAGCTTTTGAAATATTTGAAATTTTAAAATGTGCAATTTTCCCCCCCAAATGTAGTAGATGACTCACTACTGCAGGACTGCGATACCATCAGTCCTACTGCTAGAGAAGGTTTTTATTTAAAATTTACAAAGCACAGAGTCTAGTTAATTCACAACCAAGTACTGAAATGGAAGTGATTACAACAAGTTTCTGATTAACTAAATATTAAAAAGAGGACTGCAATTAATACTGTGAACAATTATTGCAAAGCATTTCTTTTAAAGCTTTTTCATGTAGTTTCGCTCTTCCCTCTACCTGATGTGCACCGCTTGGTTCATTACCCCATGTGCCTGGCCTGCCTGTCTCCAGGATTATGGGGTTACACTGGCCAAGGAATGCAGGCCACAGTAATTCCCTGTTAATTTGCTAACCTGTTCAACAGTGCAGACACGATGCACAGTAATCCCCTCGACCTTCACAGCCACAAACTCTGCCTCCTAGTAATGGTGCATGCGGTTCATGCAGGGCGTGCACACAGCTTCATTCTTTTTTTCTTTTCTTTTTTTTCGCCTGAAGAGTGTTTAATGTGTGTGGATCCAAATCACTAAGAGAAAACTGGTTTAGTTGGAACTGGTGGTTTCAGGACTATGCAGAACAATGGTAGCAGGTCCATTACTCTGACTTTCATCTTGACTGCTAACCAACTTTAACCACACAAGGCCTATTTACATCTATTCTTTGAAATGGTAACTAGAGAGAGAGGCTGCATTCAATGTATACATGCATGTAAATGTAAAACCAAATATAGACGGAAGACAGTGCCACAGAGGTTCCCACTGACTCGTGGTTAAATGTATGTTTTTTACAGGAGTCAAAATACAAGTAAGAGCCGTGTAGCTACACTACTAACATAACAGTATGCAACCTGAAATATGACCACAATAAAGCAATGGCAAATTTAGTTTACCGATGCTGTATGAGAAAGGAAAACAGAGGGTTGGATGATGTCACAGACAGGATGCTTCAAGTCACTTTATTATTAACACAACTACAGTGAGTAGGTAGAGCTGGTGGTCAGTAAATAATGCAGTGATGTAGGTTGCTCAATAAAGTCTTTGTTTTCATTACACTGAGCAAAGGCTGTTTCGGATAACTAATATTTCACACCAGGCTGCAGCTTGGGTCAGATGCAAGTAAACCACGCGTGGTACAATTGCTGGTCTTTGTCAGTTTTTATCTATAATGCAATACAAACACACACGCAAATAGATACACACACGCATGGTAGCTGTCTGCCGTTTGCACTGGGCAATCATATGCAACCATCCACATGCCCGCAGCACAGGGGTAACACTGTCATGTGCCACAACAATGGCACCTACGCTTCCTCAAGAATGAAACCACTCTGGCCCTGCTTGGAAATAAGGTCAAACTGCTGTGCCTTCTCCCCTGACTGAGCTGTGATTTGTGATCTCCTGTTTCACATTAAAAGCTTTCAACCCACAAACATCTGGCAGGCTCTCATTGTGAATTAACTAACCTGAAACCTCCTTCGTGCTATCAAGACAATCAAAAACGTTTAACATGTCATCCTGTCACATGAAAAGCTGACTAGCAAGAATCAAAGGATGTGGCAAAGACAGCATCCAGACAATATGTAGGTTCATTATTGGCAAGAAATAAGATTAAAAATGGGGACAACAACTATGGTGCAAATAGTGTGTAAGTGAGACAGAGAAAGAGAAGGAGGGGGGAGAAAAAGGGAGGGAGGAATGTCAAACACCAACAACATTCCTATGCTTCTCCTTGCACTGCCTGCAGCACTTTTACATTGTCTATCTTCTTTTGTGTAACTTCACTGTTCACAAGTCACCTATAATCCATAAAAAACCGTGAGAGAGAAGAGCAGAGAAGCAACTCTGAGCTGAAAGGTTATAAAAACATGTGAGACAAAATCAATGTTCCGACCTTTGAACTCTTTTTATGTAGAGGGTGTAGGTTATTTTGTATATTACATTTCTCAGAACCATCACTGAAACTCAGGAAAAAAAAAACACATTACAGTAACAATCCAGAAACATACATTCAAAGCAAGATTGAAACAAGTGTAGCACACTCCAGTGAGAGGTTTCACAAAATTAACATCACTAACAGAAAAGCGCACACAGAAAAGCCTGACCCTTGAAATACCAAAAGTCAAGAAATATCTGCAAAGGTAACCTGAAGATGCAACACATAACCAGAGGAACTCAGAATGAAGGTAAACCCATCTAACCCCATCCAGATCCTCATGATGTTTAGCAATGAGTTGAATTTTATCTTAACCATACTATTGCAACTGTGTTTACCTAAACAAATCAGTGTGAACAAACATATATATTTCAGCACATTTGGTTATCTTTCAAGCTTACAGTCTTTGTAAAACCACAGAAAACAATGAAATGTAACCAAAAACAACTGGGCAGGGCCAGTATTGTTTAGGTTTCTGTTTTTTGGATATTACCTTGATCAAGCTGTGTTTCAACCAAAATAAAATCACTGTCTGCATTTGTGGTAGACCTCCATTAAGAACCCTTTAACTACTGTAAGCTATACATTTAAAGAGAGATTTTAACAGATTTCAAAAATAAGTTATTGGCTAAACAACAACAGTTTACTGGTTAGGAAACACTAAATTAGAAAAAAGGTGCAGCAGGTGATGAAACGGTTTATATAGTACTTATATAGTGTGGTAATGGGACAAAGACAACTGTAAAACAAATGTGCATGTGTTCAATTTACATAATTAACATTCGGCTAGAAATGATCATCTAAGTATTTTACACAGACATTCCTGAGAAATGCATTAACATTTCTCAGTTCTTACCCACATTCATCCTGCACACTCACATGACATTTAACCCCAAATCCTCAAGTGCTCAAAAGCAACACCGCAGAAAACCTATTACTGTCGGTCTTTGGTGTGAAAAGCGGACACACATCTGTCTAACTACAATGATATTGTCGTATAATGACTACTCCTTCAACGCTGTCACAATTCTACTAATTGAGCGGTCTAAACAAGATTTAGTGTCCATTTTGAATTCTTTCTCTAGTTCTCGCTGTTCAACATCTGGGCAGCGGTGCGACACGACTCGGTAGTGGGCCGTAGTATCCAGATGAATCAGACTAAAACGCCCTGAATAAGGTACAGCGTGAGGGAGCTTCACATGGAGGTGTGCAACCATTTACATTATTTTAAACTTAATGAATACAGTCAGTACCACAAGGATACGAGAGTACCTAGCTTGCGTTTTAGTCGAAAGGCCACGGTAGCACCTAAGGAAACACCGACGAAAATTACCACAATCTACGATTAAAATCTTTGCCACAACTTAATTTCCAATCTAAAGTTAGTCGAAGGAAAACTGTTTCATTTTTTAAAGAGCAACTCAGCTAACTAGTCAAATACAAGCCCGGACGCTGTTAAGAGATGCTAAGTCTGCCTGGCTTGTGTCCCTCCAGATGCAGAGGTAACAAAACGTGATGCCAAGTTGTTAGTTAGAAAAACACCGCAGGCTTGCCAAAGTAGGAAACTTACCCAGAGAGAGCTGGATGAAGCAGAAGACAAAGGCTAGCGACTTTCCCGGGGTGAACACGGGTATCTGCTCCATATTTTCTGTAAAATCCACATAAGGTCGCCAGCCCGAAGTTGAGCTGTCTCCCCGGACGGTTAGTTACTTCTCAAAAAGTTTCGTACGAGATGGCTCGCGAAAAGGAAAAATGATAAAAATTAGCCCCAGAATTCCACAGAATTCCACGCTTTTTTTACGTCTGCTACGAACTGTTACATTAAAACTGTTTAAAAGTCACATAAAATAAACTTTCTAATTGTCGCACACGATATTACCGTCTTCCACCTCTCTACGCTCCCCAGTGACTGAAGTCACTCCGAGTGAGGAAACGCAACACATATCCTTCCGCTGAAATCAGCCAGGATCTATCATGGAACTTTAAAAAAAACACTAAAACATATTTAAAAGATGGAGCTTGTATCCTTATTTATACCCTGTTTAGAAAAAAATATTACTGGATGTTTGTTTTTATCTCGGGAACAAGATAAGAGGCGGATTCAGATGTTAAAGTTTTAGCCCTCAGTGCCGCCGCGGCGGAGGAATTTTTTTTCTCATTTTTCTACTTCTCTCGGAGTCTGGTATGACTCAAAATTAACCCGTTCAATGATTTTCTTTTCTCCTCCCCGTGTACTTCACGGTTTTTCCCGGTATGTACGTCAACACTTAACAAGCGTTTTTCGATACCGTAGCAGTTAATGCCAGGACGTGTGTTGCCAGGGATGAGGTCCGCTGCTGTATTCAGGTGTTTCGGGGAAGAGAAATTTCGACTGTAAAGGCATAACAGTAGGAGACTAAATATGAAAAAACAGTGACTTATGTGAACCCCAAAAACACTTTTTGCTTGTTCAAATTACTAAGTTGCAATTTTTCCCGTCCTTTTGATCATGTTTAACCTAAAATTTTGCATCACTGGTAAGCGATTAGGGCCATGTTGTTGGTGATATTTTTAAAACAAATTTTTAAGAAATACGAGGTTTAAAAAATAATTCTGCCAAAGAAAAGCGTTAATGTATCAAATTATTTAAAATCACTATGATATAATTTGAACAGAAAGATTTTGTGAAACAATCAGCTGCATAAGAAGCTACAGCCCAGCTTCACACACAGACATATTTTGATTTGTTTTGAAGTTGTCAGTAGCCTGCATGGTCACCTGCCACATTTGACAGTAATAAATGTTTTGGCTAATCAAATTGTTACTTTGTTTTTATTGAGAGTCAATACCCTCACTCCCCCATGCACAGTGAGGCCCACTCACACTTGTTTGTGATCACAGAAATGCCAAACTAATTATCCCCTATCAGGAGGAAAGATCCAGGTGTAAATCACAGGCTCATCACAATAACAAAGCCGTGTCTCATCCCAATGATTTGTTTGTCTTTACACCCCATTAGAGAAACATTGCTGAGCCTCCTGCTGCCACGAATGGCCCTTTGTCCTCTATTCAACCCTGCTGAAAGGCCTGGAACCAGAGGAGAGCAAATTGATCTCCTCAGGGGTCCGTACTGACAATGCTTTTGTTGCTGTGGCCAATGTCAAGCTCTTGGTGTCCGTGCATGGCTGGCTGTCAGGTGTTGGCACGACAACAAACGCTGTTCAGGCGTTTGGTCAGATGCTGTTTTTATTGACAAACCCTGTCTCGTGTTTGCTGGTTGAATTGTTTCTGCATTCACATTTCTTTCATTTTGTCATGGCACAACAGGTTATTAATGAAAATCAGAATTTCTCCTTTTACACACTGTGATAAATATCATTTTTCACATTAAAGCCAGTGGTCCCTTGTGCCAGCAGTAGTGTGCTATAAATCACATGAAAAGATCATTTTGTCTGCAGCTCTGTTGTCCTAATGACGTCACTCCAGATGTGGGCTTCAGTAGTTTGAGAAACATGGGGTGAGAAAGGGTGTGACTCTGCCTCATAAGCAGAAAACACTGATTAGTTCCTCCTTGCCATTCTGCTTTAACACAGAAGTCTGACATGGTTTCGGAGAAAGCAACAAAGCAAAGGAAAGCTCATCTGCTCTGCTTCTTTAAATCACATTTTCTAAAACAAATCAACAACTCCAGCTTCAGATCTTTTGTTTGAATTGACAAAAACGTTTAAAGCTTATCAGGGAACAAAAGAAGCTAGCTACTTTGTTAGCACTGAATAGATATTTTGTAAATAAAAAAAATGCAGCACATGTTGGACTCACTCTGCTAGTATTACTTTTTTCTAAGAGCCATCAGTCAGTGCCTCGCTGGCGAGGACCACTTTCATCAGTGTTGGTGCTCTTCACACTGATTTGAAACTCATCCGTCAAGGGTGACTCCAGCTGTCGGCTGGTAGTGTTGTGCTACAGATCATGGTACTCGGGGGACAGATAGTAATGACTGATTATACCAAGGAGAGCTTGTGTGTGTTCTTGTCCACTCACATTAACCATAAACACGCCAGCTTCCCCGAGTGTGACAGCCATGTGAAACCGAATCAGGCTGTTATTCAAGAAGAGTGTTACTCTGTCTTTATGTTTGACGATGGCAGATAGTATGAAGTGTGTATATGATGCCTTTCTATAATTAGTAGCGGCAGGAACTGATACACTTTTCATTACCCGGCTGTGGCAGCTGATTTGATAGCATCAACGGTTGTGAATAGCTCAAGTGGTTACTACTATATGCTTCATACTTACTGTACAGTTACACTGTTTTTATTATGGCATATTGAGAACAGCACTCTTAACCCTTAGTGTAGTCCTTAAGTTTCAATGAGAGTGTTGCCTAGCTGGCTTTTTTGTACAGGCATTGCTAAGACGAGCATAAACCTAGGTGTGAAGCTCTGATGACCTCCGTGCCTTTGTTAAGATGTGTGCGCATGTCGTGCAGGAAACATTTATCTAAAGCCATTTTTACAGTGTAAGCATATCTGGTGGACAGGAAGCTAAGAGTGGTATATTTAGAGTTGATTATCACTTCTTACTTTCCCACTGACCTGTTTTGACTTTCATAAAAGAGGCAGCTTTACACAGCTTAACGTGTGCGATTTGCATACCTCCAGTGGATAAAACACCTGTGGATATATTGTCGTAAAAGTCTGAATTAAATCAGGTGAGCTGGAGTGGAGGGTGATGTTTATCTCAGCGGTTATGACCGTGTGATCCTTTCAGTTTCAGATTTTCTTGACACAAAGTTTAACAGAGATTGGCCACTCGTCAGAGCAGCAAGATGAAATGCCACACGATATCTTATTTACAGAGAGATATAGATCTGATACAGAGGTTTTGAAATATTTAGTCACCGTCATTTATTTTCCTGTGTGAACTTGAGGTTATATGATCCAAGTGTCAACAGCGAGGCAGATAATGCTCACATAAGTTGAAAAATGCCTCAGATCAGCATTGAATCAGTGTAATCATTTACTCGGTTAAACGTGGGGTGAGCTACAGAGAAAGCAAGCGTACCTGTGTAAGTATTTATTTATTTATTTATTTTTTACTGGCTTCAGTTTTGTTGTAAAATATTAAGATAGAGGACATTTTGACCAGCTATAAAAAAAAAACAAGTGTAATTTCACAATCACGTGTGATTACGCAAAACCAATTTATCATAAACAGCCCAGACTAAACAGCCCGTCAAAACTGAGGTTGTAATTTTTTTTGCTTGTCACGCTGATGTAAGTGCACATGATAATATTCGTTGCCTTAAGTGGTGAAGAACAAGTCATATTAATGGGTTTGGCAGTGGCTGACCCTCTAAAAGAGAGAAAGTATACCGTGATCATATTTGTGTGAGAAACCAAGACAGTGTGTATGACTGAATGCGTGCGTCACGGCGTTCCACAGTGGTCAAAGGTAGAGAGTCAGAGAGTGCGAAGTCACGATGTGACCGAGCGTGATGTGGACAGAAACTGCAGTCACGGGGTCCTCGCTGCGTGGGAGAGGGTTTGCTGGCGGAGAGGTGAGGAAACAGGTGATGATGGAAAGGTGTGAGGAGGAGGAGGGATGCGTGCATGCACATGAGAACACATCTTGTAAGCTGACCTGGGGCTCTGGCAGGGCCAGGTGGACAGGAATGTGCTGCTGTGTGTGGATGGGATCCTCCCTTGAGCGCCCCAGCGTGCCCACCATCACCCCCACACCAGCAGGCTATTTATATTGCACTGTGGGAAAATAACAGTCCCAGCAGCGTCATACGGGTCCTGCAAGGTTTATGTTCCCCACCCACGCATACACATACATAACACCGTGCTTCCCAACTCCCTTGGTCACAAACAACTTAGAGACAAACTGGCGTATTAGCTCTATACACTGGCATTATTGCTACTGATGTTCTAAATGACACAATTACACAATAGACAGTTGATTAAAAAAATAAAACTTTTATTAAAGTGCAGCAATGCAGGTTAAGGAAGACTGTGGTTTGTAGTGCCTTCAATTAATACTACTAGGACACAAATTTAGAACACTTTGATAGGATTTTTAAATACATCCCCACACACCACATATGCACTCATGCGCGCAGAGTTCTCACTTGTGGAAAGCAAACAGCCCTCAGTCTTCTAAAATGGGGCTTCTGGGATGAATATAGTTTTACTGTCTGCTGCAGGAAGTTACAATTAAACCAAAACGTGCCAACAGACAGCAGCTGCAAGGATTTAACATTTTAAAGCAAAAAAAAAAAAAAAATCACATTTGAAATATTTGAATTTGTGTAGGTTGGTGTTAACTTTGATGCCTCCTACAACTTAGATTTCAGATAGGCCACAAATCAAAGTATGACTGAAGTGAATGTAATCTCTCGTGGAAAAGACATGTTAAAGATTACACAGAAACACTTACACAAACGAATCATATCACCATATCGCGTTCACGTAACCCGACTTTGAAACTTTAAACGAACCAAAGGTAAAAATGAAACAACAATTTAAGCAATTTGGTGTAACAAATGCACCCTTTATGTTGCTGGTGATATGTTGATCTGAGAAAGGTTTCAGGGAGGGCAAACTGAGTCCTAGCAACTCCCACCCAAGGACACCTCCTACATTAACACGTAGTATATAAGGACATGCAGATACATTCACCAATGCCTAGAGAAACACATAAACAAACAGGCATGTAAATCTCAAACCTCTTCCATCATGTCCGGCTCACCGGGTCCCATGGGCACACTTGGGCTAAATTAATCTAATATCCAGCTAATATTCAACTAATGGGCTGTTGTAACCAAGTGCATAAACAACACATACACACTGTACTCAGAACATACACTTGAACATGCTACAATGTAGCCAACAAAGAACGTGGGTTATGAACACATATGAGTAAAAATGTACAGTGCATGAACAAGACGCCATACAATGTAAGTATTAAACACAAACATATTAATGTATTTACTGTATCACTGATCTCTGAAAATGTTTCTAGACTTTTGTTTTGAAGGCATTTTCTCCACACTGAATATATAACATATGCACACACCATATTATTTGTGAGTTTAACTCACAAGCTGAAAGTTATAGTGAGTGTAAAACCGAGTGTACTCCGCATATCTTCCAGGGTTAATTGTATCATAAATTCACCAGCCACTAAAAGACAGGCATGGCTGGAATTCACACTTCAGCCATCGCTTTCTCACAGCCAGAGCTCAGGATTGTGCGTATGTGTCAGATATGACAATATCTGACCAGCAAAGCTGTCTGTCAACAAATGGAGAGATAAATGAAAGGTGACAAGGGACAGCGATAAATAGCCACTTCGCTGTACATGATCAGAAATCATTTTGGATGTTTACAATAATGAATTAATATATCATTCAACACAGCCGAGCTTCCTCCAGGCAGTTTTAACACTCAGCACAGAGATGTGGAGAAATATTTTCTGCTCTCAAAAGATAATTTACAACTAGACGTACAATATTATGATAGGAAGGCGTGAGAGCTTGCTATTGGTCTGCAGTAAGGTGGTAAAGCGTACGCAGAGTGAAGTGCGGGTCCAGCAGGTCCACTCTGACCCCCTGTGAGAAGTTCCTGGTTCCCAGGACACTGGTGTGTACGTTTGTGGGGCAATAACTCATCAGATCCCTTCACTTCCTCTTTCAGCCCCTGTGGTTTATGACCTGCTCCTCTGCCATACAGCTGCTGTCTCTGCAGCTTCCCTCTCATCTGATTGGTTAAGACAGGAGCGTGAGGATGAAGAGGATAGAGACTGGGAATAAAGTGGGATGAGGTGGGAAGTTTGATGGATTACATTTTCAGCTGCGGCCTTTAGAGGTGACTTCACACACGTCTGTACTTTGCAGCCACATTATGAGAGGAAACTACCATTTTGTTTTAACTTCATTACCAACAATTTCTATTTGATTTCCTGAAGATATTAGATTTGCAAGTTCTTCTAATTGTTAACTTTAAGCGAGTTAAAAGCTTTTCTGTCCACACTGAATATATGGGAAATGGCATTTAATTCATTTGAAATGGTAAAACAGGCTTACTTTATCAGTACCTGTTACTGTAGCAGAAAGCCTCACTTGCAGCTGTGTTCAACGAATGCTCGTGTTATTTTTGTCAGCCCACAGATTTGGTTCAGACTGTATCTCAACAGGTGTTTAATAGATTTCAGAGAAATTCTGTGCAGATATTTATAGCATAGAATGAATCCTACTGACTTTGATGTAAAGTCACAGCTCAGTTTTTTTTTGGTTTTGTTTCTTTACTTGTCCAGTTAAAAACTATTGGATTGGATGGACTGCCTCCCCAGGATCACTTCTCTAGGTTTGTTTTATTTCCTTGATGTGCCGCCATGATCAGGTCAAAAAATTTAAAGTATCAAGCACCAGGAACATTTATTGCATTGGCCTCAATTGTTTCTTTTCTTTAATTATAATTAAAATCTGGTATAAAGAACATGTTAAACATTACCTGCACAGCATGCTTACATGCCCACAGGCACTGAGTCAGAGACTGGGTCCCTGAAACCAGAATGATATCTGGATCCAGATTAGTTTGTGATATTTTCTCATGAACATCATGAAAGTGGCTTTTCCTAGTTGAATATGATATGTATTTGTAAAGACATGTCAATTCTGCAATTGCAAAGGAACCTTGGAAAAAAAAACTAGAGTTAAAACAATCAAAAAGTCAAATCTGGGCTGAGCCTCATTTCTGGTAACAGTTCTGAGTTTTCCTCCTAACAAACAACCGAGATGACAATCAACTGTACGCTTCAGGCAAAACTAAAGCTAATATGATTAAGTTAGTCTTTCAGAACCGTGACTGAAATGCTGCGTCTCATTCTTCTTTTTCATGCTGCACAACCTTTGAAACAAAAAGCGAGTAAAGTTAAAGGTCACATTTCTTTAATGCCCTGTTTCTTTAAGATCACCAAAGACTCGGGAGAAGTTGAGTGTGGGTGGATAGTATCGTGGTTCTATTTGTGTCTTTGACAGGAAATTTAATCACGATAGGGCAATATGAGTCGACAGGAGTGTACACCACAGATTATGTTGTTGAAAACTGAGAAAAATGTCAGATCAGTTGAAAGAACTGATCTTTCACCTTGTCTCGGTTGTTGTGGCATGTGTGTGTGTGTGTGTGTGTGCGTGGTAAAGTCAGACTATGTGCATTTTGCACATGTGCCATTTTCCTGACCTCTGATCACACAAAGTATTTTAATCCAATCAGCTTCATTTTCACATGACTGTCACACACTCACTGCTGCTATGGTAACCTGGAGACGAAAGAAAGAAAGAAAGTAATGGAGCGAGTCAAGAACAAGCTATTCTCTCTTATAAAACTGTGAAAGTAACACATCTGTTGGAGCGGGTTTTATAGTTCACGTCTCTGACACTACAGTAGGTTTTCTTTTTTTTTATTTTTCATGAAAATACATTTCTGTCTAAAGTATAAAACAAACAACAACACTTTTTCTTATTGGAATGAAGACAAAATTTAAATATTATTATTTAGCCAGTAGGGAAGACATTTAAATGACTGCGATCAACCAGAAATGCAAAAGACATGGCTGCACAGCGTGGACGGCATTACATCCTCTTGCTCCTGGTGTCTGTTTTCCTGCCTGTTTGCATACATGCTTGGCACATCTCAGCTTTTACATTAGCTTGAATGGCAAATTATGCATGACTGAATCCATATGAACACTGAGTGCAGCTTGAAAATTTTATGGGCAGAACTGAAAAGACGTGGTGATAAAATATTAGGCCATACAAGGCTGCAAAAACAAATGTCAGACTTGAGCAACAGACAGAAGCACTGTGACGATCAGACCGTGGCTGTTAGTTTTAAATCAAACAAAAATAAATAAATAAATAAAAGGAAGAGATTAAAAACAAGCATATTTGAGCTGTTTTAGTGGAACAAGATTGCTAAGAAAGATAACTTTAATGGCAAGTGAGGCCAAACTCACAAATACCCACTTCCCTTGAGAGGTAAAAAGGTTACTCTGTGCCCTGTGGTTTGTGTTTGGCACGCTACTCTGCTGCTTCTCAATTTTTTCTCTGACATTTCCTGTTCCACAGCAAGCTGAAGATTCTGACTAATGCTCTGCATACTCAGCTTTATGTTGTTGCATATTTATGTCCCTGCATGTACAGGTGTCTATGTTCTTTTTTACTCCTTACCACCAAAGACATAACCTATATTTTTCACTGTTTTAAAAGTAACCCATTATTTAGAGTTCACGTAACAAAAGGCCACCAGCTACTCAAGTTACATATCAGCACAGCGAGAACTGCATCAGCAAGCACAGCGCTCCACCTGCTGGCCACGGACGGTATCGCATCTTTCCCCTAGTTTTTCCAAGAGGTCTCTCGTATACTTTATGTCTTCCCAAGACCCAGCAATTGATTTTTACCTTCTC
>VOQJ01038854.1:2697-20486 GCA_015052665.1 Apistogramma diplotaenia | reverse complement strand
GTCAGCACTCTAGCTGCAGCATTTTGGATCAGCTGAAGTCTTTGCAGGGAGCTGTTAGGGCAGCCTGATAGTAATGAATTACAATAATTCAGCCTAGAGGTAATAAATGCATGAATTACCTTTTCAGCATCACTCTGAGACAGGATGTTTCTAATTGTATAAATATTGCCCAAATGAAAGCACCTAAATGTTTTTTTAAGCATAGGTTACATGAATATTGGACACTCCTCACAGATCAATTGCAATCAACATGATTGGCCATCCCCAAACTTCACATGCGTCATGAGCTGTTTGTCTGAACATATCTACATATCAACATAACACATGTGACGCCACGGAGTGGCAACAGGAAATTAGCATTACACTGATAATGATCATCCCATGAGCATGCAATTTTTATTGATGTGCCCAGGCACTACGAACAGCATTGCGACATGTAATCAGTTGGCACTCATTCGAAGGTCAAAAAATGAACATCCAAACAGCCTACAGATCAGAAAATATTAGGGGTGAGCTCAGAGCGCTCCAGACTGCACCAACTTACAAGCGCGGCACTGCTAAACTGCGGTACTGCTCGACAGCTTTACTGGTCGTTATGCGCCACGGATCGAGGTGCGCCAGGGTTCGAGTTGCGCCCGGGTGCGAGGGCCCGTTCATCGCTGCTTGCAGCTTTAATTCCAATTGTTTTCCTTCCAGGTGGTTCAATCAATATTCAGTTGCTTTTCAGCTAAATGCTAGGCTCACATTTATACCCGTTAGTTTCTTTTGGGGCACCACTGAAGAGCCGTGTAGATAATTGTGCAAAGTGATTATTGGGCCCTTTTCAGGCATATGTAATGCATAATCATGCATAATGAAAAAGCGCGTGCTAATGAGATTCAAAACATTTTTTTAACCAGCTGCCGGTCGCACAGGGTGAGACACCCTATTGGCTGTGGCTGACACAGGATGAGGTAGGGAACAGCTTGGGCAGATTGCCAATCTATCACAAGTTTCCAAGGATAAATTACATAATCATAATTAAATGATACAGTAAGTCTGAAATCTGTTTTTAACAAGTTAACTGTATGATTTATAACACAGTCATGAGTAACAAACTGGTAAATACTTGAATGGAGATTTTCTCCATTGGGAAAGACGAGCACTGATTCAAGCACATTTCTGCTCAGGTATTTGCTACGCAAACAAAAAAAAACAACAGAAATCCAATCACATAATCGAACACGTGAGTGACCTTGAGGAAAAATGTTGCTCCCATTCTCAGTGTTGCATGATAACCTATCGAATTGCTCACACGCATAATGAAAAATCCTTTAATTGATCGATTAAAATCAAATTGAGTTCACCCTCAGTAGGTCAGGAGACCCGAATGCTGCTGTCCTCTATTTGGTTTGACAGCAGCCGTTGTTACTGGGGGAGGATCTCAGCTCCCCTCACGGCTCACTCAAGGGTGCCGGTTTAGAAACGTCCACTTTGACCCTTGACGTTGGGGCTCCGGGAGTAGACTGAGATTGCCCAACCCCCATCCGTCTTCTTAGAGGCTCGTCTCTGGTTCTGTGACCTCTTGGATGAACTCTGGGCACTGTCCATGTCAGTTATGTCTTGGCTGAGAACACAGTTAGAATCGTTTGCATATTCCACATTTTAGCTTGATTAAAAACAAATTGTGAAAAATATTAGCACATTTTAAGTTTGATGGAAGCAACACAAAAGTTGGGATGGGTACTACAACCAAAAAACAGCTTGAGGAGCATCTCGCAAGTAATTAGGTTACTTGGAAACACGATGTGGTATCAAAAGAACATCTAAGAGAGGTACCTTCTCAGAAAAAAACGATGAACGGAGGTTCACCAATCTGCAAAAAATTGCATTCACTGTTCCTCAACATAAAACTGCACAAAAAAGACAAAAAGTAAAGATCTCATCATCCACTGTACATGATATCAAAAGATTCAGGGAATTTGGAGAAATCTCTGTGTACAAAGGACAAGGCTGAAAATCAATATTTAAAGGCCCATCATCTTCAGGCCCTCAGGCAGCACTGCATTATAAACAGGCGTGATTCTATTACATAAATCACTGAATGGGCTCAAGAACACCTCCAAAAATCGTTGTCCATTCACACAGTTCATCGTGCCATTCAAAAATGCATGTTAAAGCTCTATCAAAGAAGCAACATGTGAACATGAGAAATACTACTGTCATCTCTGGACCAAAGCTCATCTAAAATAGACTGAGACCAGCTGTACAACTGTTCTGTGGTCAGAAAATGTGACTTTTTAAAAAAAATGAAAAACATGGAGGCTTCAACCTCTTGACTATAAAGAACGTCTGGCTTGTTATCAGCTCCCACTTCAAAACTCTGCATCTCTGACGGTACGGGGGTACATTAGTGCCTATGGAATTGGGGTTTTAAACATCTGGAAAAGCACCATTGGTCCTGAAAGGTACATACAGGTTTTAGAGAAACACGTGTTCCCATGCAGACATCTTTACCTGCATCTACTGCAAGAGCATGGATGATGATTCAAAGCAGAATTAATACAGCTCCATAACCTGTTTACTCCATTTACCTATAAACTCAATATCTGAAAAAAAATTCTTTTTTCTTTAAAGTTGTCTTCCATTTCAGAGTAAAGCTGGTCAAATAAAATATGGATCAACACTTCCTAAAAATAATAATTTTTCACTAAATAATAGATAATTTAGAACAATTTGTTTGACAGACCCAGAGTGACCTCTGAAGCCTAACTACAGTATAGCAAGTGCAGAAGATGAATTTTGATGTGTACTTTGAAGTTTTCTCTACACAACATGCAGTCCACGAGTTTTTAAAGGATGCAGCTCAAGTGTTTTGCTTGAACTCCAGTTTACACTCTATGCCCTTTGCAATACTGCATGATTAAAAAACAAACCGATAGCATACAGAAACAGGAGAAACTAGATTTACCAAACAAGCAGGTAGGCTGCAAGAATGAGTGGCTGATCATTGGCAAGACTGGTTATTTTCTGGTTGTGTATTGAGTCGATTAAATCACGAGGTCACAGCGATTCTAAAAATCGAGCTAATGAAACTGATCACACTCTGTGGTGTCTGCCTCTGCAATCTAATTTAACACCTTGATTAGTATTACTGATGACACATGTATCACATGCTTTAACACATTTATTTTAGGTGATCCATTTACAAACAAAGTACAAAAATTTGCAACAGCTGGTAGATGATGTCCACCATCTAGAGGGGACTCTGGAAACTGCAGCACACCAATGAAGGTGTGTTTAATGCTGGATGCAAGTATCCCACTCCTCGTCAAGTAAACACTGAAAACCTTCAAGCACATTGTTAATAATAGAAGCCTGAAGATTGAAGACATATTTAATTTGAGCTAATTTAACTTGTGTTTTGCCCGTGTTAAATCATTGAAGCTTGCAGCTATAACATCTGTTGCACAGTGAGGTCATGGGTGCATCTGTTTTACATGCATAATACAGCACTTCTTTCACATAGCAGAAGAAAGGCCAGACTAAAACTGTGTGTACTATATTTATTCTTAGATTTGAGAAAGAATTTGGGTCTTTTAACCTTTCTGCTGTACAACAGTTTAATTACAAAAAAATAGCTGGAATCAAAATGTGATCCTGGGTCTATTTCTGGTCTCAGCACAGCAGCGTTTCATGAATCCTTTTGACCGTCTTTGTCAGCAGTTTCTTGGCCGGTGTGAACGAAGCCACGGCCTCTTCGATCTGTTGAATCCTACAAATACACGAAAATACATTTTGCACTTTAAAGTATATCTTCAGTTACCTACAATACAAATATGATGCACAAAACTCAATTTCAGTCACGACACTAACTAAACTGAACGAGTCTTTTGACAGGAAAATACACATTTTAAATCTTACTTACGTTGTGTTTCCAAAAATGTTTTTAAAGCTCTCTACTTGAAGGACATAGTGATGGCTGATCAGGCAGATGGAAAAAACCACCTCAAACTTAGAAAGTTTCTTCAAACTGCTGAAGGCAATGTGCACTCTGGAGGAAGAATTTAATATTACACATAGCACTGCAAAATGGAAAAAGTGCACAAAGACATCAATGATTTGTTTTTGGATCGAGAAAGGGAATACTGGCCATACTTGGTGTCGGTGCATCTGATGTCGAGGATATCCAGCCGTAGCCCTCCCCACTGTTTCAGCAGACGCACTTCTTCTCCCAGAAGACGACAGTGACTCACCACGAGGCTGACATCACGGAGCAGCTGAAAACAGCAGATAAAACACTTTAACTGACAGCATAAAACATGGACATCACCACCTGCATCTGAAAACGCTACGTGCTCTAAACCGACATTCCTCTTAATGACCACCAGGGGGCACAGAGGGCAAAGTCTGTGGTTGTAAGAACTTTCCTGACAAGTTTGAGCTCAGTTACTCATTTCAGGTCATGCTGAATAAATCATCATGTCCATTGTGTACCTTTCAATAATTCTAATTGTCAGAAAGGAGGATCATCCGGAATATGCTTCACATCTCAGCTGGCTTCCAAACACCAACATGGTGTCGGTGACAATGCTCAGCTAGAGGCTTCTTAATAAAACTTCTCTAACCAGTGGGTGACATCACGGTGGCCACCTTCCTTTTTTTTATACTGCCTGTGGTTGAAAGACATGTTTTCAGTCATCTGTGTCACTTGTGTCTGAGAGGAATAGAGACACACTGCTTTTGATAATGTGATTTTAAAGGATTTCTAGACAAGATTTTTGAAACGCAACCTTGAAACCAATGGCCATTGTCTGATGACCATTTAACCATTTATTTACTTGAAATTTATCCCCATTAATAATCAGACTGTAAACAATAATCAGGGTATTTAGCAGGAAGTCTGATAATCAGATATCTGCTGGCTACAGCTGGAGACCTGAAATATTTGCAATTGCTTCCAGAGTGTGTGTGTGTGTGTGTATATCTGGAAATGGTCAATTCATTTCAATCTTTATTTACACCTGCCTTTGGCACATGTCTTCTTGTTGGGTATTTCTCCACCCAGGAACTTTCACCTTCACTGTACTGGGAGACCAGTTTGTGAGCGAGGCGGGCGTGGCACTGCGACTTCTCATCTGCTTAGAAAACAAAGCTGCTTTAATCTTCTTCATAGTGATCGTCAGGTAACATTTCATGTAACCAAAGAACCATTTAGACGACGAGCCGAGATGTGAGGCCCTGCTAAAGCGGTACAGATGCATTTAGTTCCTTACCGTCCAGTTCGAGGTTAAAAGCGACGTGCGTTACTTTCTGCTCACTGTCAGCATCACTTCCTTCAAAAGCAGAAAAGTAAAGTCATTAGTGCGCTTTTTAAAAATAAGCAAACCAGCAGATGTGAGCAAAAACACACTTATTGTTAAAGGTTTGTGTGAACACTGAGGTGAGGCCTGATTTAGACGTGAACAAAATAAATAAATACCATTCGCTTTTTCAAACACCAGCTGCAGATTCATGGTCTCATGGAGGAACGTGAAGACTCTGAAGTTGTCCCCCATCTCTCTGAGCTTCCACTCGTTCATCCTGCAGTAAACAATGCACAGAACCGCACTTACTTCTATTTATTGGTATACAGAACTGACCTTCAGCTGTAAAAACGCTCTGAGTGCTGAAACTGACGTATTCAGAGTGCCCATGAGACTCTCCAGGTTCCTCTTCTCAGCCTGAAGCCTTTTGAATTTACTTGAATTGTGCTTTTTCTGCATTTCTAATTCAGCTATTTGTCTGTGGTTGGAACAAAGAAAAATAAAGAAGACTGTTAAATGTAGCAACACAAAGTTCAACGTTCACTGCAAGATTCAATGAAAAAGATGCTTCGTTTCCACCCACCTCTCATCCTCAGCTGTCCTCTCAGTGACTCTCTTCATTTCTGTTTACGAAAACCCAAAAAACACGCTTATTACTTATTCAGTTGAATTGAGCTAAAAAAAAAAACAAACAGCTCAAAGTGTAATTAATTACCTTCCTGCAGCGATTTCAGACCTGCTTTGTCTTCAAAGCCTTGTTCAACTGCATCAAGTTCTAAAAGAAGAATATGTTAGATCCACCTTAGAAACACACAGAACTGATGGTATCAAAAACACTGTAGCCTCACCTGCTTCTAATTCACCAATACAGCCATCCAGAGTTTTAATCATCTCATCTGCTTCCTCAATTTTTCCTCTCAATTTCTGCTGCTCCTCCTGGGGAAAAAAAGAAACATGTCAATTACAGTTTACATTCAAATAAATCCAGAGTTTCACTGCATTTGTTGTTAAAAATGGGCAAAAGTTCTTACCTGATTTGCCTGCACAAGATTTGAGTATAAGGCCTCCTTCATTTCATGTGACTGAACTTTGCTGGTTTTTCTGAAGAAGTTATTTCTCTCCTTGAGTTTAGTGCCAAAAGATTTCAGCTGTTGATTCAAACAAATGCAACAAGGGTCAGTGCGAGGACACGTGCCAAATTCATGTCTCACACAGTAAAGACCACTAAGTAAAGCTTATTTATATAGCGCTTTCACAGACAAAGAGCCACAAAGCGCTGTACAATTAAAACAATATTAAAAACAGATAAAACACCATGTTAGAAACCTATTAAAATGACCATATTAAAAAGAAAAATAATAAGAAATGTCAATTATATCAATAGAAAAGCGTGCCTGCTTGAAATAGGAAGGAACACAACATTGCCTCAGCGAACTGTTAATAATAGACACAAGTGAAGGATCGATACTTGCAAGAGATCCAAACAGGACAGGAAGTGGTACAATCTCTAATGAGGATGATGAGGGTTTCATCTCATCCATTACACAGATTAAGTAAAATAAAATACAGTACGAACGCTCCATATCAATCTAAACAAAGCACAATAAACTAAAAGGAAAACAAATTGCACTGAAAAGTAAAATAAATGATCATTTCTTACCTCTTTCTCTGAACCATATCTCATGTCTTCCCACAAATGTCTATTGACAGTTTTAAGGGGTTTGTCTAGATCCTGCATTCGCACCTTCAGCCTAGAAAGAGGACAAAACAGACGTGTCTTTGAGCTTCATTTGTAAAATCCACGATTAAACAGAAGCTGAACTTATAATTGTGCATGTACGCTATACCCGGTTTTTCTTGTGATTCACGAATTGCTATGGCAACCAACAAGACGGACTACAAGGTTAGATGAATACATTTAATAAATTTCTGAATGTTTTATCATTTCTTTTTAAGTTTAGTCACGTATACTAATATATATATATATATATTAAAACCTGAAGTATGCATACCCTTCAACTTTTTCTGTGAGGTTAAAGACGTCCGTCTCATAGACCATCTGTTTAGGGCGACTGATGTGCTTGTCTTTCAATAAATCCATTGGTGTGGCCTCAGTGTCTGACAAAAGCTGCAAAAACAAAAATGGTCACAGCAACACACACACATACACACACACTTTTTCCCCTCTCCATTCAACATAGAACATCTGCCTACTCTGCCGGGAAGGACACTCTGCCGAGGATTGTGGATGACAAAGTCGATGCCGAAGAGTCTGAAGAGCTCCAACACTGTTATGGTGCCGTCTTCCAGTTTCTGTAATTAAAATGTGATCAAATGTAAGATGAGGAAAACGGACATTTTCAAACCAAACAAACTATCTTTTAAAAATACGACCTCATACCTTCTGTACATCATCAGCATTGTCCTCAAGCTGGGATTCAAACAGGCTGTGCTTTAAAGCTAGAAAAACAAACACAAAACAAAGATGTTCAATAATAACTGTGTCGAGGGAAGGATTTAATGTCAGAAAACACAGAAAATATACACTTTTCTTAATGATACATATTAATGTGAAACATGAGGACTTACTTGACTCAGATGGAGCTTTGCATTTGATGCTGGCTGTGCCAGAAGAATCTAGTGTCAGCGCAGCAGTCAGGGGAGCTGTAGTTATGTTACTGTCACACTCTACAACAGCTGACTGCAATGCATGAAGAAGAAAGAACACACAAGGGGAAAAATATACTTTTAGAATATGGAGGAAAAATCCAGAATAAAAAAGATTATCACAACTTGTATGCAACTGTTTTCATCCACTACTTTGTTACAAAAAATGTACTCAATTCTGTTTTTAGACACTATTAGAATCCCACAATGAAACTCAAACCTAATCCTGTTTCAAATTTAAAAGCCTGATGTGAACACAATGGATTATTGTTTAGCACACAGCCTGTCTCTCTCGCCTCAGCCCCAACCGGTTGCGGCAGGTGACTGCCCCTCCCTGAGCCTGGTTCTGCTGGAGGCTTCTTCCTGTTAAAAGGGAGTTTTTCCTTCCCACTGTCGCCAAGTGCTTGCTCATAGGGGGTCGTTTTGACTGTTGGATTTTCTCTGTAATGACTGTACGGTCTTTACCTTATAAAAAGCACCTTGAGGCGACTGTTTGTTGTGATTTGGCGCTGTATAAATAAAATTGAATTGCTTTAATGCAAAACAATGAAACAGGAAGTGTCAAGTATTTGTTTTTAGTCAGTCACAACTTAAAAATTGAGGGATGTGGTTTTATTGTTTATCAAGACAAGAAAATGTGGAAAAGGTTTTGAGATTCAATTAAAAAGAAATCCAAGACAAAGTTCATCATAAAACACATCCATTATACAAAAGAAAGCTAAATATGTTAATAAGACAACAATTACAAAGTAATAACTATATCCCAGAAATTTGTCATTTGACTTCTTGCCAATATTTCACAATATTTACTTGTTTATTCATACAGTAGAAAAATCTGACCTACCATTTCGCAGGAAGCTTTCATTCTCTTCTGATCCTCCACGTTGGTTTTATCTTCTGGTAAAAGTCTCTTTTGTCCCTGAACAGGGTTCATAACTTCTTCTTCAAATACACTGTCCTCTAAAGGCTCGACCATGTTGAACTCCAGGGATTTCTGAGGACTCCCAACGTCTACTATTTCTGACATATCTTCACAGCTACCCAGCTCTTCGTCATAAATGTCACTCACATCATCATTCAAGTTGTCCAGCTCACTGGCGACACTGACAGTGATTGTCCTCGTCTGTTCTCCTGCAGATTTTGCGTTCTTTGAATCCTCAGGTTTGGATTTTTGGGGCAGTTTTGGCTTAAAGCCTCCCAGTGAAATTCTTGACATAAGCTGTTTGGTCTTTGAACTGAAAGGAGTTGCAATAATAGCGCCACGGGAATGTTCTGCTTCTGTAAGACATCGAGTTTCTGTGTCATCTTCAGTGTTGACCATTTCTTTTGCAGGTTCTGGCTCTGCTACAGTGAAAGCTACGGTTTTATCCTTTGGGCATTTCTCAAGGTCCTGCTCCAAATTTTGTAAAGGTGCTGTGCAGCTATCCATCACGGCAGCACTGGGAGCTGCATTTATCATGCAACTCAAACGCCTTACTTTTGACTGGAGATCAGCTAAGCTCATTCGTCTCGACTTTTGTGGATCATCATCTTGGTAAGCGGCACTGTGTGAATGCATTTCCATATCTTGTGATATGGGAGAAGTTGTAGTTGTTGGCTCAGGTTCTTGTGTTTTCTCTGGCACGCTCATATTTTCCAAGTGGTCAGGATTAGATAACCCGACATCGCCACTTCTCTGTGATGTAATCCCAGTTGGTCTCAAATAGTCTGAATTGGGGTCTTGTGTTGAGGACAGACACTGAAGGGGCTCATCTGTGCATGATTGTCCCAAAACACAGCCTGTTTGAGCTTCAGTCCTATCCATGCTTGCATTGATTTCAGGACAGTCCATCATGGTTGTATTTCCTGGCTGCTCTCTGAAAGATGAAACCAAACCTGGAGCTTCATTTTCACGATTGACAGGATTCTGTGTTTTAAAGTGTACCATTAAGTCCTTTGGATCAGTAGCTTTTTGAGGGGAAGATGTATCATTGTCCTGTGGTTTAATATCAACCCAAGGGCTACTCGCCTTTGACAGGTTTTTAGATTCTTGAGATGCGTTTCCACGCAGATCACAGGCCTCATTAGAAAAACTCTGGTTTTCCTGGATGGGTTGAATTTTTTCCGATGGTAGAACCGAGTCTGATGCTGAAACATTGGGAATCCCTTCAGCGAGGCACTCCATCATATCCACGGGCCCATCATCTGCAGCAACCCTCTCCGTTTTCTCTTTGGAGGTGGGAGGAAAGTCCACATTTTGATGTTGTCTCATGTCAAAATCAGTTGAAATGTTTACAGTGTGACTTTGTGTCATATCCATTGCTGCATCGTATAGACCGAACCTCACTGTTTTATCTCTGCTAGCAAGGTCTGTCTCTTGGTGCGGCTGCAGCTGTAAATCACTGAAGATGTTCACAGTGTGACTTTGTGTCATATCCATTGCTGCATCGTTTGTGGTGAATCTCACTGTTTTTTCTCCATTTGCAAGCAAAAGGTCCACGTTTCGGTGTGACTGTGTGTTTCTATCAGTGGCAATGTTCACTGTGTGACTTCGTGTCATATCCATTGCTGCGTCATCTATATTGAACCTCACTGTCTTTTCTCCATTAGCAGGTAAGAGCCCTGTTTTGGGGGGTGACTGCAGTTCTAAATCACAGACGATGTTCACGGTGTGACTTTTTGTAACATCCATAAGAGCATCAGCAGCAGCAAACCTCACTGTCTTCTCTTTGCAGTCATCTTCAACATCAAGCTTGACCTGAGGAAGGCAGTGTAGCAGAGCACATTAGTTGAGGCTCACAGTATTATTAAAGTGTGTTACTCAGTTCATTAAAATACAGAATTAAACAAAAGCATTTGGTGTAAAAAAATATACCAAAATGCTCCCTTCTCTTTAAATAATTTGATCAATTGTTAAAATAAAGGTATTATCTGGTGCAGCTACTGCTTAAAACTAAGATGAACAAAAAGATCAAGATGTTTTTCGTCTCACCTGATGCTTTTGCACCTTCATGCTTCCAGAAGGCTTCAGGAAGGTTTCTATAGCAAAAAGTAGAAATGGGGAAAAATGAGGGGGAAGCAGCTACCTGATCATAATGCCAATGTAATAAGTATTAAACTGAAATGAGGCACTGCACTTGTTCTATGGAAAAAAGGCCATTTTCAAACCTTCACAGCTGGATGATCCAGTTGCTCCACTGCTCTGCCAGTCTGCTTTCCCCCGACTGCCACTTAGAACAGATTCACTGACACAGTCGTCTGTACCCGGGCCTGTCTGAGCTTCTGTTCCATCTGTGCTGGCATCCCCTACCAAAATGTACCCTGTCTGAGCTTCAGTTATGTCCATGCTTATGTCTCCTGGAGAGCTTGCATCTCCATTAGAGGTGATCGTAGGTGTAATGCTGGAGGAAACTGTAGGATTACTGAACCCTGGATCCAAATTGCGCACCGATAAAGATGTTCTCCTCGGCAAACCACATGTTTCACTGTCTTGTTTCTTCCCAGGATGAAATGAAGATGACACTAAGTTTCTGGCAGTGAGGCCATGTTTCGCATCCACGGCACTATCATCCGGAGTGAACCTCAAGGTTTTCTCTTTAGCAGGTAGAATTTCAAAATTTTGGTCAGGCTGTGGTTGCAACTTAGTGATGTTTATAGTGGGGCTTCCTGTCACAGCCATACAGGCATCATCGGCAGGAAATCTCACTGTTTTCTCGCTGCAGTTGTTCTCAGTATCAGGTTTGTTCTGTGGATGGCAACGAAAATGCTGAGTAGACGGCAACAGAAAATATCCACATTGGTTCAAAAGTCTTCTAGACCAACTAGAATGTTTTACATTCTGCAGCAAAAGTTAACTGAAATTCACTAATAATAATACTAAAAAAAATTTAAAAAGGGAAATATATAATCTCACCCGATGTTTTAGCCCCTTTGACAATGAGGCTTCCACACCTATAATGGAATGGAAATGGGGGATAAATTAAAAACTGATTAGCTAAAAAAAACAGATACAAATTTACCAGTATAAAACTAAGAGCACTGCAAAAACTAGTTAACTGGTTATTTGGTTAAAAAAAAAAACTGTTTTGACAATTAATACCAGGACAGTTATTTGAACAGGAAGACATTCAGATGTCTTTGTCTCATGTATGTGACGTTAAACCCATCTGTGGGTTTTAGACCTTTTGGCTTAAAATATAAATAAACATTTTACTGTTTTCTTACATTTTGTAACCAATCAATTATTAATAAAGAAAATGCTGTGCAAAAGAATAATTGGCATATATGTATTTAATAACTGAAGTAATAGTTAAAAAACTCCATCCATTTCTCATGTTATCGTTGTTTTGTAAGAGCACTTATACATATGCTTATATCTACCTTCTACTGCTACTACAGTAGCTCTGTGTGGTTTACAGTTTGCATTTTACATCGAGTCTCGGATCATCTCTTCAGTTCATCCACTCTGAAACTCTGCTAAAGCTCCTCTCCATTCAAGGTAACTTCGTATTCTGCCCCCTCACAAACAGCAGTGTTAACCAGCACCTTACCTTTATGGTTAGATGATTTCAGTGCTTCACTTGTCCGCTGTCCTGAAGTAATATCTGCTTTCTTGAGGCTTTCACACTGGACGTACATGTCTTGAGTGGGAAGAACAAACTGAAAAGGATCATCCAATTTACCTCCCAAAATGTGGCCTGTCTGAGCTTCTGTCGTGTCCATGGTAACTCCTTTAAAAGGCTCTCCAAAATGTTGAGTGGTATTTAGCAGCCAATTCTCTTTATCAGGTTCTGCTGGCTTTTGCTGAAGAACCGAAGGACCACAGGCGATGTTCACTGTGTGACACCCAGTCATGTCCATAAACTCGTCATCTGCAGCAAACACTATTGTTTTCTCTTTGGATTCACTGTTTGCATCAGAGCTGACCTGAAGAACACGAGACACAGTTACTACATGCTAAAAATTCTATTTTGATAAAATAATTAATAAGCATTTAAAGTCACAATACTGTAAATAAAGATTAAACACAAACCTCCCACATGTGACCTTGATATGCAAAGTTTTTAAAAAAATCCTCAACTTGCCTTATGTCTGTGATGAGGAACAAGAGCAGGAGGATTTATCAAGGATCCCGTATCTAATAATTAAGAGTGAAACACAATTAAACGCCATTTGAAACTGTATTTTATCAAAAAAACATGATGATGCATAAAAATAATACAATGCATAAAGGGACAGTTCCCTTATTTTGGAACTAGATGGCTAAAACAAATGGCCTAAACTGAAGCAACAGAAGCCACACACATACATTTGTAGTCTCTGTGTGGCATCCCAATATTTAGCTTATCGTTTTTAAGCTGATGTGTAAATGCTGGGGAGTTCTTCTTTAAGCTAAGAGAAATTAGACATTAAATTATACCTTTTGGGTCAGTTAACCCTGAGGTGATGCTGCTCTGCTGCAACTTCATCTGTGAGTGGACGTGCATGTCTTGGGTAGGAAAAAAACACTGGAAAGGATTATCGTCATCGCCACAGACTCCCAGAATACGACCTGCCTGAACTTCGGTCATATCCATGCTCACGTCATCTTCTGGACAGCGTGCACTCCTATTAGATGATTCTCTGATCTTCCTGGTGTTATTTAATGACTTATCCATCAGAGCAGAAACACACACTGGAACTTGGTTTTCTTTGTCCAGATCGGCTCTTTGTGTTTTAACCTGGGCAAAGGACCTGTTTGTTTCTTCAGAGGACGGTCCAGCAGGAAGAGTCAATCTGACGTTGGTGCTCTGAACACTTGGTTTAGAGAGACTTGCAAGGAAGTTTTCAAATGCAGGATCCAAACATGGCAACGCTGCACTTACGGCCACATTTCTGCCTGTGGACGCTGACAGGGTCGTGGATTCATCACCTATAAATCGTTTCTCTCCAAAAGCTGGTAAGATGTCGGCATTTTCAAGGGGTATATCTTCAGGTATTTCTAAACCGATGTTTATAGTGTGGCTTTGGGTCATATCCATGACTGCATCTTCTGAGGAAAACATCACTGTTTTCTCCCCAAAGTCATTCCCAGTGACCTAATCAAGGTAAATTAATTTTTTACTAAAGTTTAAATAAAAAAAAAACTTTCAATGACATTTTAAAGTATTATAATAGTGCAATAAATATAAAGTAAACATTAAACAAGTCCCTGTGACCAGTAAAGGGCAACACTGAAAAACTGTTTAAAAAAACAAGAGACTTCAATTTTACCTTTTCCCATTGTTGACATGAATGTAGAGGAGCATTCAAAAGAGTTTCCATTCCTACATTAGGAGACCAGAATTCAGTAACAGCAATCTTAAACTACAACAAATAATTTAGGTAGTTAAATTGAAAACAAGATCCCTACCAATGATTTGGTGACTCCCTTCTTCAGTGGCTCCCACCTGGGCCCTGGTGTCAAAAATCCAAAGCTTTAATGTTAAAAGACATATTTGACTCTTTTGTTAAGACTCGTCAGACCTGGATGGCTTATTTCACCTTACCTATTTTGTGTGGTTGCCGCTCCTGCTGTAGAATAAAAAACAACTAAAATTACAAAACTGCTTAAAGTTTAAAAAATTACATTCTCAAAAAGACTACTACGTACTTGTTGATAACTCTTGCAAAGGGGAGGCATTTTTGGCATCCCTATAAAGAGAAACGTGCTGGTTAGGTTGATTTGTGGTTAGGTTCTTCATGTAAAAGGCGTCTTTTCTTTGCGACTCACCTGGAAAATAGAAGAACGTCATTGGCAGGGGCAAAACTGACTCGCCTTGAATTCCTCCTTTCCACAGGTTTGGTACATTTCATCTAGGAAGAAAACAAAGGGTAAATTACATCACTAAGTTTTATTATGTTAGGTTTCAGGGATGTGCATCGCTTAAATCACACTCTGTTTACCACATTTTCCTGCTGCTCTTGGTCAAGGGACCTGGCTGATTTGCGTGGTACTTTTAAAATCTGAAAATCACAAGTTGCAAAGAGTTTAGTTCAGGGTACTGCTTTGTTTACAAGTAGTAAAGAAAATCGCAGAATTCAAATAGCTACTGACCGAGGAAAGGCGGCGCTTTGAAAATCCACTGCCTTCACTGTAACACGAAGCATGAAAGAGTTAAAAATATTAGATATATATAATATTAATACACTTGTTAACATAAGGATGCCCTGATAGACATCCTTTTTTTAAAAACACGGTAATTTGCACTCACTTATTCTTTACAGGATCCAGAGGCTCCATCTTCAACTGCAAGAATATAAAATAATTTTTTATACAGAGGGTCTCAGGTGGAATGAATGGATGGGTGAAACCTCTGTGAGACTATGCCTCACCCTTTCATGTAACCTATAGAGATCACCTAAATTAAAGCGTGAGTGGGACTTGAGGCACCTGGGAAGAGATCTCAAGACTGCATTGTAGGTGCCTGACAGCTGGTGTCATGAGCCACCATCTCTGCTCAGTACTGGCAGCGATGGTGACGGAGGTGTAGGTGAAATGCCTTAAATTTTCTGTTATTTTTTTTAAAAAGTCCAGTAGCCTTCTTTTTCAAGCTCTTAAGAGAGCTGTGCATAAACACCTGCCAACAAACCTCAATGAATCAGAACAATGCTGTAAAGAAGAGTGGGCCAAAACGATGTGAGATACCCACCACTTATATGTATGTATTTATATTATCATAATTTTTTAAATGTACATATTGTAAACATTTATTTTATTTTATTTCTGTATTTTAAAATGTTCCGTTTTATGCACTGAACAAGAGTGGCCCTCCAATGTCATTGTACAGTTGTATAATGACAATAAAGGCATTCTATTCTATTCTATGTGAATGATGTAAAAAAAATCACTTCAAGTTAAAGGTGGTTCTACAAGTTACTGAATCCTGGGGAAACGTTCTTCTTCATATTAATGTTAAGTTCATGCTATCACCCTGACCAGTAGCTGTGTATCTGATGACGACAAAGGCTTGTAAGTCCGATTAGCCAGGTAAAAAGATCTCAACAACACAAAAAGCTCAACATACACTGCTAACTGATTAATCTCATATGGTAGTTCACCTGTGAGGTGTGCAGAAGTAAAACCACTGTTTTTTAGCAGCCATAAAAAGGGAAACGGCCGCCACTGTATGATAACACAGACCTGACATTCAGTCTGCTTGGAAAAGGAAATTTGAACGTATCATCGCAATAATTACCGCTAGCGCAACTAACATTTGAGCCAATAAACACAGCCTCGCTTCGGTAACGTTTTGCAAATCATATTTTAAAGAAACAAACCGATAACTCTGGCGTTACTGCTAGCTTCCCATTCACTAAATCAAATAAGAAAACAACTGAACACCAAAGAAGAATAATGGCGCTCACCTTTCTGTTGATGTGTGCAAATTCCCTGCGTTATAAGACAAAAGCGTTTTTTAGTAATACTTGTTAACTAACTTGAAACAATGTTCACGGTTTTATTTTATCTTTAACTACATATTCGCAGTAACAATCTGAAGCTAACAGGAGCGTGCCCCGATGCTAACGTCTTGAGTTTTGAATTTAGCCGCCGTGACGCATGCGCACTGCGGTCCTCCTTTCCTTATAACTCTTTTTGAATACCGACAAGTATTATTTACACAGGAAGTGACGTTCAAACGGGAAGTGATCACAGAAAGGGCGGGATGTTTTTAAAAATTGTCAGACTCGGCTTTAGCTGTTGACAATTGAGTTTATTTTCAACGGATCTTCAAAGGTAAGCGCTGACGTGGTGTCGTTTAATCAGATCATATCCAGTGAGCTACTATAATTTGATCGCGCCTTTTTTTTAATTTGTCGATTTGTGTGCTTAAGAAGCTGCATTGAAAACATGGAGTTTTACAAGCTAGTTTAACAAGCTCCTAGACTCCCGAGACCCAGAAGAAAAGAGGTTTTAATGTTTTTACCTTAAGTATCATGGTTGAAAGAAACATACTGCAACAATTTTCAAGTGTTATTTTTTTTTCTGTCACTTGTAGCGGACACTGGGTCCTGCTTGATCACCGATTGATAGGATGTAATATAATGATATATTGATTTTCATGGGGATTTCTGGTAAAAGAAAAAAAACGTATTCTTTCAGAACATTTAAACTGTCAGATGAAGGAAACGCTCTTAACACTAAAACATCGTTTTAATTAATAGCCTGTCATAGTCGGGCTTTTTGATTAAGCTGTATTCTGCATACCCAACAGTCACCTAAAGCTGGATTGTTAGACCACGTGGCAATAACAGTGATCATGCATGGTATGGCAGATGGCTGAAAGAGGCAGAAATGTTACTCAAAATTGTTGAAGGGGAGTCATATGGGACATGAGGTGCAGGCCCAGACAGTAAGATCAGGATGGTCAAATTTCCGAGTAGGACATACCAGCTTTCAGGGAGCCAAAGGTCCCTATGTAAATACCCCTTAAGTAGGGCCAAAATGATGATGATTTCCAAACTACCTTGTGGAAAAGAGGTAATGTGTAAGCTAGGGCTCTGAAGTTATGGGATTTGGTTTTCCTGGCACAATTTTCCATGCAGCCTGTGAAAGTAATCATGTACTCATCTACACAAACCTTGCAGATTGAAGCAGTCTTGTTGCATGCTGTGCACCCTTTCTAAGAGAGCTCTCATCTTCCAGTGGACATTCTTTCTCCCTTTGAGAGACATCAAGGTAGTTTGTAAATTTGATGCCTAATCTTGAAGAATCAGTCTTGAGGTATTCCATTGGCCACGAGACCCCAGTATATCTGGATCCTTGGGTATTTGAGTCATGACATGAACACAGAAATGCTGAAGATTGTTTTACGTTTTATAATTGAAAACTCCTCCTCT
>VOQJ01038838.1:9786-28904 GCA_015052665.1 Apistogramma diplotaenia | reverse complement strand
TGTAAAACAGGAAGGCCCCCCCCCCCCCCCCCCCAACAGTGCAGTAATCAATGCATTAACTAGATGACAGTTCAAGCACTGGCTTTGCTCATTAAATAAGTGGCCTGTTGTGTGGTTTGGATTGTTTTCCCTGATGCTTCATATTCATTTTAATAAAGATATAATAATTTGTTCTGACATCAGAGGATGTGCTCTTTCATTTGGGTGAGATGGACCCTCAGCTATGAGAACGACTGCCCTCTAAAATTCTTGTGTGCTAACCTTTAATTTTACATTGAAGAGCAGGATTTTTACTCTGCAAACAGACTTTGTTCTTATTGTGTGTCCCGATGACAGTAATTAGTAAGTACACCAATATCATAAGGTACCATTCAACCACAGGAGCTTCCCCCAAGGACTGGGAACCTTCAGAGGCACTAAAGTTCACATTAGATTCGTTTGCAGGGGAACTATTTTTATCCCCCAAAGATGTGCCTGCTTATTGGAATGTACTTTCTGTCCAGGAGCTTTGGGAAAGGCAGCTTCCAGCACGGAGCGTTTGTGATTGATGGAAACACTCTGCCAGTCCCTCCAGGTCACCCGCCCTCTCCCCGACCAGTGGCTGCTCAGAGCTCGGCTCTGCAGAAGGTTTCTTCCTGTTAAAAAGGAGTTCTTTGTCGCCATGGTCACTAAGTGTTTGCTCAGAGCTGATCATCTGATTGTTGGTATTCTCAAATATTGTTAGATCTTTAACTTAGAATAAAAAACACCTTATATTAACCTTATATTAAAAAACAGGATACACCACAGAAATTGTTGGATATTTCATGTAAACAACATTAAGACTTGTCCCCTTTGCTGAGCAGCAATCAACACATCAGAGACATCAGAGAAATAGTATCTTCTGATTGTTTCAGAGCAAACGTGCTTCCTAACACTGTGCACAAAGGCGAAGCATCACCACGTTACATGTGCCTGTAACTGCTTCGCCCTGTTTGCTGTGTGCGCTGCAGCTCGGCTCTGCCGTCCCAGAGACTCGCAGACCTGCAGCTCTGACCCACATAGAGAGCAGAGGAGCGGCAGAGACGTCTAATGTCTCCGTCAGAAGACTGTGCGCATCATTTTGTTTTTAAAGGTCCACAGCAGACTTAAAGGTTTCTCAGATGTGTTGCACAATCAACACCGGCAACACCATGTACACAAATGCATCATTTATAATAAAAAAAACCCCCACTAATGTGGAATAACGTTCATGCCTTTCTGCTCTATTAGATACACTTACCACTGAGTCACGTTTCTCTGACATGAAATTATTTTTCTTATTGTGCATGATCACATCCTCATCTATGATAAGCCCCACAATAATATAAATTAGTAATTCACCTAATTTTCACAGGTCTTTAGAATGCAGAGGAATTTAGCTCCTTGGAAAAAGCTCCTGGGACTGAAAGTGCTGGTTCACTGCGGGTGGAAAGGAGGCTACAGCAGACCCACGTTATAAGAGCTTCAAGGTACTCACCCCAAACATTTGCCTTAGGTCAGGGTCCCGGAAGCGGAAGGGAATGTTGGAGACATGTAACCTTTTGGGCTGCTGCTTCTCTGAAGAGTCTGAGTGCTGGAGCTGGAGCTGCTGAGAGCCCTCTGTTTGCGTCACATCATCTGTCTGCCAGAGGGAAACAAACAGAGGAAAGACACAAGCTGCTCATTAGCTGCTACAGTATACTGTACCTCCTGGTCATGAAGTATGGGGAGGGGAGGGGGCTGTAATAGGAGGGTGGCGAGGTGCAGGGTGGGGTGGGAGGCCTGGCTGACTGACTTCCTCAGCATCTGCTATTTTTCAATCTGGTGAGAAAGCCAAAGCGATAAACAGCCTATGACTTATAGTGTCAAACCTGAGGTTGTGCATTACAAATCCACTTATTAATCTCTTGCACTTAGCTCTTGAGCAACAGGGAAGATTGAAGGTGCTGACAAAAAGGCGTGGATATAGATCCCACGGAGCCCTGACATGTCTAGACTAAAGACACATTATTGGTGACGTTTGCACACAGCCATCAGAGTGCGAGGCCCAAAGCCCTCAGCGTTGTTGTTTCCATCATTATGCGAATGCTGTGCTGACATTTCTATATAAATGACGTGTCTGATGTCAGTGACAAATTCCACTTGTTTCTCTCTGTGACACCCGTGATGGATTTCACTGAGGGCGCTGCTGGCTTGTCTGTTTAGATGGACCTCGTTTTTGAGGCAGTTTTATTTTCTATGGACAAAACCTCATTGGTCAACCGCACAGCTTATCCTGTCTTTTATGCACTGCTTTGACATCAGCTCATCTTCATTTCTGGCTTTAACACTTTGATGGAAAGTGTTCTGTAGAAATGTGATTTATGCAAACTGTGGTTTCTGACCTGCCGTCTGCGGCTAAAGTTTAAGCCACTAAATATTTTGATTAAATAAGCAGTCGGGAAATTTAGAAGATGTTAGTATTTTTAAAACAGCAACAGCATATGAGCATTACGTGTGGAGCCAGGAGCACAGACTGTATATACGGGGAGGATTTCTCAGTGGATTCCACTTTGAAAACATTTGCTTTGACGCTGTGAAATCAACTATTACAGAACACCCCATTACAGCAGAACTGTAAGGCCAAAGGTCATGCATGGGACTCGATTTGAAAGGTAGCATGTAGCTTAAACACAACCAAAGGTTGCGGTCAAACTTGTGGATGCTAAGAGGCTAACAGCCCCCACGTTTCTAGTTTATTCTAATTTGAACCGGAATTTACCAAATAAACAGGCTGTATGAAATTTAAAAGTTTAATAAGATCATAAATCAACAGTCAAGTCATTGTCCTCATTGATTTTTGTGCAAGCTGACTTCCTTCTGTCAAAAAAAGATGAGCCGCCTCCTGCTGGCCACTGAGCAGAATGCGGATTAGCGCTGCATGAACGCAGAGGGGGAAACGGCTAATTTGCTGTTTAAATTTCTCTGTAAAGAATTCTGATTGCAGTTGTAGGTGTTGTTATGTGCAGGAAGTCATGGCAACCAGCTTCTTGCCAAACAACAGAGTGGTGCAGTGACAGTTATATCACTGTACCTGAAAACCTGCGCTAAACGCTATTAGCTGCAAACACTGCAGCTCACACTAAAGCTGAGGGTGCTGCACACACTCACTCTTATGTAAACAAAACCAAAACAAAATAATTGTAAGTGATGTGTGTGATAATTTGCTGACGTACACATGGGTTGAGTGGCATCACTGCATGAAGTGCTGGTAATAAAGGGTCATCCACACACAGCTCACACGGTCTTAGCGGGTTAATCTGTGAGCTTCACAGGTGTTTGTATGCTTCAACTATGGAAAGTGCTGACTGTCAGTGGGTGACAGGAAATTAACTGGAAGCCATTCAGCAGAATTTCAAATTAAGATTCACAAAAAGTGTAAAACAGCACTTTCACATTTGCCTCTGAGAGGGGAAAAGTAATTGCTCTCATGACCACAAGAGGTCACTCATCAGGAAAAGATAAATGTGATTTTATTTTGTTAGGGACAGTCTCCATTTCTCAAAAGCAACCATATTTAAAAAAAAACAAAAAAGCAACAAAAACTAAAATGAGCACTGATTTAGAGCCAGGGCCTGTGGAAAGGGACTAAATAAAGAAGCAGGGGGAGCGGAGGGGAGAATGAGCAATGAGAGAGTGGAAGTGGCAGATATTGAGAACAAAAGCTGTTTGAATGTGATATGTAAACTGCCAGGTCTCCTGGGAAGTGCTCTCTGAGCATGACACACACTCTATACACTGACTGGGAAGTCACATACACGGATGCAATCTTGTACTGATACAGACGTGGAAGAGAGTCGGCTGCAGCCGGAGCACGAGCGGCTCAAATGACAGATACGCTCACACGCCGATAACCCTCACGCCGCTCCGAGGCTGTCACATGGCTGCAGGCCTCTCGCGGTGATACATTTCCCACCATTTAGGAAATGGGCTAGGGATTTATTCATTATAATTCATCATCACAGTATTATCATTATCATCATGATCGTAATGATGATCGCCTTTATTATTCTCATTATCATAATCACAATCTCCACTGTAATGGCCGTCATTTATTTGGTTTTTATGGCCCATTCCGAGATGGTGACATACATTGTTAACAGTGACAGTTGTTTGATTCAAGGTCCCACTTTGTCTCCCCTGCAGCCACGCAGGTGAGGCCCGCTGGTGGCGGCAGCCTCCGAAGTCCCGCCCGGTCCCGACGCTGTTCGGACCAGAGGTTAACAAGTGATAAAGGACACGAGAGCCGGAAAATGCACCGAGCCGGCCGGCCGGCCAGTGAGGAGTGGATTTGTGACAGAGAGAGACGGGTGGACGGGTCTTAACTCTGCTGTGTCCTCGCGCGCTGGAGGTTAATAGCCTGAGTAGCCATGTTGGGCCCTGGGGGTGACACATTGCAGACAGATGCTGGGACCGTGGAGGGTGACAAGGTACCAGAGCCCCGCGGGTCAATCTGTTTCATCGGTCACACATGACACTATCGACCTTTAGCGTATGTTGCCAGACTACTGAGCACCGCTGTCCTCCAGCTCTTCTGTCTGGCTTTTTATCACGGCAGGCGCAGTCGCGTGTTTGCAGACATCCAGATTAACTTTCACTCGACGCTCAGACAGGCCAGCAACACACTGACACTGGGGCAAACACACATATGGAGAACACAAATACCAAACGCTGACTCCCAAACACCCCAGACTGCATCCTACTAACTCAATAACTCCGAGTGTCACCGAGATCCGGGATGGCTGCCTCCGCGCGCTGCTCCCGAGGCTCCGACCTGCCTGCCTGGTTGCGAGATGGTGGTGTAGCAGTGGAAAATAATTACCTCCATATTACCATAGGAGGCCACCTTCAGTGGCACTTTACTGTCCCGACAGCTGCTGTCACGGGGAGGAGGCGGCGGGATGCAAAACATGCCGTCACCGCCAAAGCCAGCAAACCTAAGAGTGAGAGAGCTGTCAACTCCAGCAACTCTCCGGCTTCCTGTTCAGTCATTTCTCTAAAAGACTCCCTTGCTGTTATTTGCAAATCGCCTGCAAAGTGCTCTGCTCAGCACTTTCCCCCTCCTCGCAGAGTGGCATTACAAGAGCATAATTGAAACTATCTGATTGGAATGCTGCCAAGCAGGTAGATTACATCCGATTAAATAGGAGCTGGGGTGGGGGGTTCTGAGTCTTCACTCCCAAGAATTATAATGCCGGCGCTTTAATTCATTATTTTCCTCTTCTGGTTCTTCACTGTTTGTTTTCTTTTTCTAAAGAAGCTGCAAAAATAACCTTTCCATCACCTGAGAGAGCAGGGAGCAAGTGTGGAGTAGAGGATGCCCCCACCGCATCCCCCCGATTCATATAAACAAGCCAGAGATAGAGGAGTCGTTTTGGGCACGCTGGCAACACTAAGACCAATTTATTGTGTTTTGCGATAGGCTGTTTCAGCACCAATGAAACTCTCCTCTCTGCAGAATCTAAAGCTAAAAGGAGGCGAGTCCACCTCAGCTCTGAGCTACGCTTCGGTAAGATGCATCACTGGGGCTGAATTTTAGATTTAAGGTTGGAGTCACTTGCATACGGTTTGACAACTAATCCAAAATTTATCACCATGTTTGAGGCCAAGAAAAATACGGATGACACAAATGTAATGCTCTCATGGCAGCCAGTGTGAAAACCAGAGACTTTATATACACGATGCATGCTGCCAGCATGATGTCACCCACCGAGTTATGCGTTAGTGCTTTGGCCGCTTTCATGTAGCAGGCGCGGTGCCAAGTCATCAGCTAAGGCTAGCAAGCCGCTGTGGTGAGCTGCAGTCCTTAACTGTACCTGTGCATCGCACGGAGACACACGTCTGCTACCACACATTAAGTAACACACTCAAAAGAGACACTAGAACTCCAGAGTTTCCAAAACTGGAGCACAGACTTCTTGGACCATCTGCTACCACATTAACCACACAACAGGCCATTTTATTTGTCAGATAAGTCCATTAAAATGCTCCAAAAGGCAACAGCAACACAGACGCAGTCAAGAGGTCCAGTTCAGTGCCTCTAATTATCTGAGACAAAGGCCATTTTTTTGGCTCCGTCTGGAAGGATGAACCCGAAATCTAGGTGATCATTAGTGCTGCAGCACGTGCTCGTCGCTCTGTTTCCTTAATAGACACATTTATATTTTATAAATGACATCTGTGCGCTCTGAAGAGTTAGTTTTGCATATGATACAACAAAATTTCCACATTTATCATCGGCGCCGTTTTCTTGATTAATTAAAGTGTCATAACAAAGGCATCTGCGACAACTTTGCATTAAAACGACACAGTTGATCGACTGACACTTAACGACATTATTCACGAGGTCTTCTTGTTCTTCACAGGTCAGATGTGTGCACACCTGTGCAGAACCGACTCAACCAGCTTCTGTTCCCTGCAGCGCCGTTATCGTCCGAGAACATTTAAAAACACCGGTGCACCTCACCACTGGACCGGCTGACATGCATCTTCATTATACAGAGCACACTGTGCACTCGCTGCTGCAAAGACTCACCAGAGAACCAAATGTGCATTAATGCACAGCTCAAAATAGTCCCCGACAAATGCATTGTTTACCTCCCGGCTGCTAAAAAACTACAGCATCCAGATGTTTCAGGACATTACTGAGTCTCTTTCACACGGGGAAGCATATATTTGTGAGCTGTGCTTTCGGGAGCTCCGTCTTGAGTGTAGTCAGGCAGAGCGGGGCAGTCAGAAGGCTGAGAGACGGGTTATCGCGATGTCAGTTTTGGCCTTTTCGTGGGATTCACTCATTTGCTGACAATAATAGAATAACAGCATCCTCATCCTGTAAATGATGCAGGAGAGTGTTTAGTTTAGGGAACACTGAGGATACATTTGAAAAGGGAATTTACACTGGGGGGAAGTAAGCGACTCCTCCCACTTACAGATAACACAGCCATCCCCCTTTAATGGCGGCCTACGTGCTGCCATCAGCAGTGTGTCTGAAAGCTACACCCTGGTGGTGTCTCGATCCCTTAAACACAGCTTGTGAGAGATGAGTGTGTGCGCGTGCGCGCGCGCGCGTGTGTGTGTGTGTGCATGCCCATATAAATGTTTGCATGTGCTCGCCCGTGTTTTCTGCGTGCCCTTGTGTGTTTGTGTGTGTGTCTATGTTATCACAGTCCCCCAGAATACCCTTTGGAAAGTCTTCGTGCCGCTGACACGGGCTGTGAAAAATCTGGAATTGAGTGCTGCCCTAACACCACTGCCTTAATTTGTTATCTGAAAAGAGAATGATTACTCATGAAATTCAACCAAACCTCAGACTATTTGAACTGAGCCAGATAACGAGCTCAGTTTTTTTTCTCGAGCAGAGCTCCCTGGCAGCCCTCTGCTACCCTCATCTCTAAGGATTTGGAGAAAAGTTGGGGGCTGCCTCTCTTCCTCAAGTCGCCTGCTTTCAAGTCAGCTTGTTTGAACATGGCACAGAGCGAGGTCCCAGAGGTCTGACTCTGGACAACACCACCTTCCCAGTATAGATGGTGGACTGGAGACACAGAAACAGAGAGAAGTAGCGGAGAGAGTCCCTGCGCCTCATTAAAACATACACACTCTCCGTTCTCTGCAGGGAATTCACACAGAATCCATACGTTTCACTGAATTTTCACTCTCTTGACTCTTTTTAAGTCTTTAAGTCGAAAAGATGTGCAGAGTAAAGCATTGTCGTGGGGCAGAGGAGCTGAGCACAGCAGAGTCGAGTCGAGGGAGGAGGAATGGGGGGGAGATTCGCAGCGAGCAGTTGATCTGCTCCTTCAATCTGTGTTTCTGCAGGGTGCCCTAATCAAAGGCACCCGGGCCCGTCTGTGGCACCCACAGCAAACAGGCTGGGCCTGTCATTAAAGCTGGCGAACGCAGCGGTGGGCGACACTACCCCAGTGGCCCCGAGGATTAGACTCTCTGTTTACACCCCACTAATCTCGCTCCTCTGTCCTCCATGAGAAAAGATGGGTGGAAGTGAGGAGTGCACGGATGCAGAGAATGAAGATGGAGGAACGCGGGGATGGCGCGGGAAAGGGAGAACATGAAGGAAAGCAGGGCGAACTCTCATCTCTCCATGGCCACCATCTCTGGGCTTTCTTCACAGCGGGTGAACAGATGAAATGAAATCAAATGCGAAATGGAGAGAGAGGGGAGACGGCGAGAGATAGCGAGCGGAGGAGTGCTGTACAGTGTCGAAGGGGGATGGAGGAGGAGGAGGAGACTAAACCTCCTGCCAAGTCTCTCCTCACTTTAAATTCTCGCGTCTCAGCCATTACAGTAAGTGCAGCACATAACCACGGAGCGGCTGGAGTGCGCTACACAAATCTTCAAATCAAACATTGCTACATTACAGGCTGATGATAATACGCTGCGCAATGCTATTGCCCCGCTTATGCTGCATAAGCACTTTTCTGCCCCCAAATATTCATGGCTGTGCTGTAATTGTGAGGCTGGGAGAATTGAGTTATTAAAGGTGCTTTTTATGAGTGACCCCGATCCCTCTCAGGAGGGCTGTGGCCTCTCGCTGACCTCTAGCAGCAGGTGTTTTCATCCCAAAGCAGAAAAGAAGACATGAAGGTCTTACTTTTCTCATCGCTGCCAGTATTATCCATCTTTCTAGACGCCTCTCTTATGTTTGAAGCTAAGTCGTTCTCCCTTTTATCTGCATCCACCTCTTGTGAAGGTAAACCTCAGGTCAAGGCATTTTATGTAAGCATGCAAGAATGAAGTGTATACTATATAATTTAGAATTTTCCTCACAATCCGCTGCCAGAGGTTTGTTTTCCCCTTTGAATGCCAGTGCTTTAAAGACGTGCACGCTCGTGATGCAGGGAACACAGGAGCATTACCGCGTCCTGGCACGGACCATCGTGTCTCGCGTTCGAAAGAAAAATCTCAAACGCTCGGGTGTAGTTACAGATAATTAGCTGATTTCACTAAGCAGCTGTTGGTTTTGGCTGCTGGAGGGAAGTGCATCGTTCTCCCTTTTGCTCCTTTAACGGAGAAGAAAAAGATAAGTGGGGGAGGGCGTGTCCTCCTTTCAGAAAGCCTGAATCATTCATGTCTAAAGCATGTCGAATCTCCTTCACGCAAATAAATAAAACAGCTCAGGTTGACATGTTTTTCTGGGAGCCCCCTAATGCTTCTTCAGATATGCACTTTCATTTTAGTAGTCAAATTCGCCTCCATCGTCAGACTTGGCCCGAACATCAAAGCCGGCGGCTGCTCATGAATGTGCAGCCGTGTGACTCTCACTGTTAACCCTCACCTTTTATTAAAAGGGGCCAGTTTTGTGTTTGTGATGCAGAAAACATCCAAATTACTGTCTGAAAAAATGAACGAGGGAAAGAAAAAATGACCTAAAAAAATGTGGAACAAGGGTTGGGGCCACAACACCTCTTGTGCAACAACAAAAATTTTACATACTACTTATGTAAACATAAGAGAGAGAGAGAGAGAGAGAGAGAAAAGTTAATTAAGGCTTTTGAAAAAAATGCAAATATGTAACAATAACAAAAATAGGCCATATTTGCATGTTAAAATAAGATTATGCAGCATTTCCTGAAGAGTGGCAACAGTGACCTCTGTGGCCAGAGCAGGTAACTGCAGGGTTCTGCTGCATTCAGTTCATAGACTGTATATAAGAGATGGATGTTTTCGGTTTGTTTGGGGGGAAGAAAATGTGACCATAATTGGACAAATCATTGGAGTTATCATCTAAAGAGAGCAAGCAGCCTGCTTTTAAAAACTGCATGAGTAACACACACACACACACACACACACACACACACACACACACACACACACACACACACACGCTTACTGATAGCTCCAATTAGCAGACTAATAAAATACTAGAAGTTGTCTCACTAAAGCTGAAGCACAGACTTCTTGGACAGGCTGAAACCCAACAAGCCCATTAAAAATACTCCAAAAGGCATAAACATGATGAGAAGGGAGAAAATATCCATAAACCATTTTTTGCACCAGAGTGTAAATGTTTTTTTTTCTAAAGTTGGACATTTTAACACTACGGAGACCTGACTTGCTTTTGGAGCACAGACTGGGACGCAGTGTCCAGATAAGAAAAATGAAGCCAGTCTCAAACCTGCAGTTTGTCTGAAGGCCACCAGATGGCCGTCGCTGCGGCGCTAAAAGTGAAACTTTCACTTTATGTGAAACTTTCCTGCAGAATTTATGGGGTCAGGCACTCGTTTGGGGTCACTGAATAACACAATGAAGTGCGTTTTGTAAATGTTGGTCACGACACGTTTCAGAATGGACAATTATCCGTGGTAACAGATCAGATGCTCACTGCTTAACGAGTTCTGATTAGCCAATGAGCATGCAGTTTCATAGTGAGGCCCACCCCTCCTCATCGTGCCCATGTTTTCTTGCAAACAACAACAACAAGACTCCATCAAAGCTCCATCAAAGCTTCAAAACGTCCATCTTTGATATGGTCTGTGCTTTGGAGCCAGCCTCAAGTGGCCATTTGAAGAACTGCAGTTTTTGGCGTTATGACTTGGCTTCATCTTTCAGCTCTGGATGTTGCCACTTCATTAAAACCTGCTCATCAGCTGCACATGCAACAGATAAAAAGATTTTTCTGGCACAAACCATCTATTTATCGTAAACAGTGTTGTGTGTGCTTGTTTGCATAATAATAGCTTACTTTGTACAATTTAAACTTTAGGATACATGAATCATAATCACAGACAGCAATGAAGGAAACAGTTCCCGCACTAAGCAACCACTTCAGCACATTTTATATTAAAGAGTAGAAGCCAGTGTTTGAGAGCAGCTGCTGTCTTTGTTCACTGATATGTCTGGTTAGTGCCTAGTTCTTAGCCTAACATCACACCAGTGCAATGACAACACGTAACTGCGCATTGCCACCGTCTCCCCCTGCACGGCACATCTTTACTTGGGTTTGAGGCTGCAGCATCGAGCTGTATTCACTGATGCTGGTCTTCATAAGTGCTCCTGAGCGCATGCAGCAATTTGCTCCTCAGTAGCAGGTCTGTTTATAATGCAGATTGCAGATTACAATATTGAAAATGAAATTGTTTTCAGCCTCGTCCCTTGCGTGCAGAGATCTCTCTTGATGCTCTTAATCTTTTCATCATCTATGGTACATAACAGAATGAAATTGCCAAATTCAGTTTTTGTCCTGAGATACAATATCGTCTTCCCCTTCTTTCCTTCTGGACGGCTCAGCCTCTCTACGACACGTTTTATACATCCAATCATGTTGCTGACTTGTTGTCAGTCACCTAATTATTTGCGAGATGTTTCACCAGGTGTTTCACAGCTTTACAGGTGTTTTGCAAATACCATTTATGGGGTTTAATTTGCAGTGATTTATACATTTATTTAAGGGGTTGTAGTTGCAGTGCTGGATGAGGTGTTTAACCTGTAAACTGCTTTTATGATGTATGCAACTGCACCGGTTTGGGAAAATCTGTTATTCCTGTACATTGCATATTATTTGGTTCCAGTTTATTAAATCATGCTTGTAAAAGGCCACATTTAGATCCATAATCCTCACCGGGCGGCTGCTCTTATACCGGAGCCGAATAGTGCGGAAACTTTTCCCTTTTTTGCAGCACATTGTGATTCTTTTGGGATCTGCTAGCTAAAAAAGTTTCCTGGATGTGCACACACTTGTTCTTTTTCTGTCAATAGAGGAAGAGGGCAGAACTCTGGGGTTATAGACAAGGACAGATAATGTAAATATTGACTGAATATTAAACAACAGGCTCACGTCTCAGCGAAACAAAAGTCAGGGAGAGGAAATGAGAGGAAAGAAATAATAACATTTGGCTACATTCACACTGGTAACTAGATGGGAGCTACCAGTCATGAATGTAGACGGTTAAGAGCAGTTACAACTTTCTATGATAATAAGAAGATAAAATGAATATATTTTACTTGCTGACAGCGTGTTGAGAACAGTGTTTGCAGGTGATGGAGAACACTGACCGGTGCGGTCGTGGTGGCGGTGATGGCGGGCGTGCTGTTGTCAGTGCCGGCCGGCTCGCTGTGCGTCTGTGTTGGCGTGTAGAGGGTCATGGCGTGCTCGGGCACCCGGCTCTGCCCGGTGTAGTCCTGCGTTGGGAGCGGGTGCGGTGCCGCGAACTCTGCGGGAATGCCATTCTGTGGGGGAGGCGGGTACTGGGCTGGGGTGTACGGCTGGGCCATCGCTTCTGGGGGGTTGGTGGCCTCTTGGTTACCCTGTTGGGAAACACGCAGCAGGAGGCAAGTGTTAGAACTACAGTGGAAATTAAACTTAAAGTAGGTTGTTTGACTCGTACAACCAGCATGAAAGAAGTGCAGGATCCCTGGTGTGATGTGGAAGGCAACCGGGGAGAGTTGTCCTGCAAACCAACTAAGTCGGGGAAACAGCCATCATATCACATCTCAGCTCGTATTAGAGAAATCCTTGATCTTCTCTAATGAACACAGTTTATGTTGTAGAGCATGGCTTGCTGTTGGAGGGGCAAGAGTCAGGGGGAATCTCAATTGCACTTGTGGCAAAGCACAGGAGGAAAGATCAATTAATTGATAAAATTTTGATTAGGGCCTTTGATTTCAATGACAGGTCTGTTAAACCAGCAGCTGCTCCCTCTCCGAGCTCCTCTTTCATACTTTCTGCTTCACGAGCTCTTCACCAACCCCGCTTTTGTTTCTCTCTCCGGTTATCATTTTTTAAACAAGAGCCAAAGAGTTTTAGCAACATCACTTTTCTGTAATTCTTTTCATAAACTGCCTCGAAATCTAAAATGCAGCCTGTTTCATTTGTGAGGCTCACACGGCCCCTGGCAAAACTCCGCTTTAAATTAGAAAAAAACTGAGCAGAGATAAAGAATGTAAACAAGCATTTGACTGCACCTTTTTGTGCTTCCGATTCTTAGTCAGTAGAAACTGTAGATAAAAGATGGATTTAGCCACCGAAACTGAACAGTTTTACTGCGGCCATCTTGGTTTTTTGATGCAAGCGAGGAGACGATGAGCCTAACTCACACCTGTCAGTCACAAGCTAGGCCCGCCTTAAAGCATTTCACCATAACTTGAAAATAAACATCATGGTTCGTTAAGTCAAACTTAAACGGGACCAACCTTCGTCTTATGAATGTCAACTTTTGGGTCAAGTCCTCTTTAATACTAGTTCTAGAGCAGGCATGTCAAACTCGCGGCCCGCTTCCGGCCACGCCCCCTACTTCCGGCCGAGAATTGGCATTAAAAATATGGCCCGAAGTAGGGGCGTGGCCGGAAGTAGGGGGCGTGGCCCGAAGTAGGGGCGTGGCCGGAAGCGGCCCGCGGGCTGCGAGTTTGACATGCCTGTTCTAGAGTGAACAGACCTCCATCATATCGGTCCAACGAGGATCTGTAACGTGCGTTCTCATCTTCATCTTCCTCATGAACAGTGTCCGTGCCTCCAAGCTTATCGCCTTCTTTTATCGGTGCCGGTTTACTGACGACGGCATCGAACTTCTGCACACCTGAGCTGAATGCAAGCCTTTAATACTGAGTTTATGCTCTGCAACAATAAAACAGTTGCAGTTACACTGAACAGCTCTACAGGCTGATGCTTTCTCCAACACAAACGACTGACCAGGAACTAATAAAAGAATTTAGAAGGAGCCGAACCGGTGAGAAGCGATGCCGGTGGAGCCTCACCATTATCCACTCCTAAAGCTAATGGTGAGCCAGCTGAGACCAACGGAGATATACTCGCATATAAACCTGCAGATCCCCGTCACTGAGAACATGTACTCTTTCTATAACTCTGAATCATCCATATGCTTCCTACTCAGTTTGCGGTATCTGCTCCAGATGTATTTTGTAGTCTCTGCTCCTGACTTAAGTGATAGATGGCTCTTTGCAATGAAGCAGTTTCACAGACCCTTTGTCTCGTATGGATGCTTGAGATGATGAGCTGCAGAAATAATGGACTTTTCTGGCTGGTGCACATTGTTAAACTCGGTAATGGCTGGACTACAGAAGTGCATGTCTTATTGTTACAAAGCACCGAGGTCTGTGAATCCAGACTAATGAGCAGAACAGTGAGATCAGTGCTGCTGGAGCGGATATCCATCCCAACATTAAAAACACAGAGGGAAAAGGTGAGACAATAACACCGAAATCCAATAACACCCCCTGCAAATACCCTCAATCAAATTTAAAGATACAGATCATGCGAGCTCGACGCATAACTCTTTCGATAAGAAAGGAGGAAAAAGCACACAATAGCAGGCAGAAGTAAGTCTTTATGATTGGGAAAAACAATAACAGTAAACAGATAGAGAGGTTTCTGTTTCTTTCTTGACAAGCTGACTGCGGCTGGTGTGATGGTAGATAAATGTGTTTTATTCCTTTGCTTTTTTCTTCTTTGTTACTTGGCCTCCTTCTGCAAAGAAAAGCCTTTCTGGGCAGGAGGAGCCTGTGGTTTTAATGAGAGAGCTGAGCAACACTATGCTGTAAATGTAGTGGAAATAATTCTACTCTGACGTGTTGGCAAACAAACCTCGGCCTAAACTGTGCTCTGCCAATTAAGGAAATGCTCCATTATCTAAATGAAAAAAGAGAGAAGCCTTGAGAGAGCAGAAGGATTGACCAGCCTCCTGCAGCCTGCCAGGCCTCAAGGCTGCTCCTGCTGCAGGAGTGAACCCTCACTCCTGCCTGACCTAATCCCCCCTTCTCTTTTTCATTATGCTATATTTCTATCTCCTCTGTCTCTCCCTCAATCCCCCACCCCCCTCTCCCTTTTATGCTCATCTCTTCCTCCCTCCTCTCTTTTTATGCAGAAAGTTTTTTAATCTCTACCCCTGTGCTCTACTTTTCCTCTCCCTCCAGTCATGGCATTATATAACACACTTGCATTGCAGGGCATCCTAATTCAAGGAAGCTCTTGATGTTGGCAATTTTCAACTTCTAAGCACCCATTTTAAACGAGAATGGGGTTGGTTACCTAAAAAAAAAAAGGAAAAAAAAAAAGAAAAGAAAAGATGCACCTCCTGGTATGACAGCTGAATGTACCACCAGATCCTGTGTCCTCCTTTAAACCAGCCTATGCAAGCTGTCAAGGCATCAGCAGTCCGGCAGAGACAGGAAGCTCGGAAACAAGGAGGTGCTGTGTTTGTACATCAAACACTGTTCATGTCATTAAAGGGATCAAAGCTTCAGCTCCGTCTTTTATTTCTGCCACAGTCAGGACTCGGATCCCGATCCGTGTTTTTAAGAATTTACCGAGTGTGTTTACATGTCCACTGTTACGACATCATCACGCAAAGATCAAATCCAGCACTTCGGGACAAATCCTCCTTCCCGTTTGGGGGAAACCTCATTACGCTGCGTGGTTTACGGTGCTTTAATCCGGTATATGGTGGCACCTTTAGGCTGTTAAAGTAAAACACTGAGCCCTCATTAGTTTTCAATGAGATGCCTGCATTGGCACAGGAGAGGCTGCAGCAATATGCAGAGGCATGCGGCAAAAAGGTTGTGCCACAACACAATGCACCGCCATGCTGCGTTTCCCTGAATCACAAATGTGTGCACTGCATCACGGTTTCTTTCGTTTCAAAGGAAATCTGCACACAACCTTCTGACTGTGGTTTGGCACCGGTGAGAACAATTAGAGAGACGGCAGAAAGTGTAGAGAAGCCACAGTTTGGTGCATTCTCCTAAAGGCACAGTCAGCAAAACCAAACAAGTAACAAAAGAAAAGTGGAGAAGACTCGTGGAAGTGGGCGTGCCCATGAATGTCAGAGAACATCTAAGGTTCTTGCAGAACCTCTGCATGAATGATGGAAAGGAAAACACACCACATCACGTGAGCTAATTTACTAAAACCGTGTCGGTCCAAAGCCTTATAGATCTGACTGCATCACTTAAACTTCCTGGATCATATTCATCATCCCGCTCCCGCACCGACACGACGCTCCTTTGGATCTGCCATGTGAACAGGTGGGTTCTCTTAATTTACTATTAGATGATCGATAAAGCATGAAAAATGATGCTCTACATGCTGAAAAGAAAATTGAAGATAAAAAATATTGTTGTTCTTGTCTTCCATTAATAACAATTAGATGCCAATCCAGCAGAGTGGTACACAAAGCAGCGTCCTGGAAGCCAGAAAACAAATTACATTCAGCTTAAACCGTTTAGGTAACCGCGTCGGAGCGAACATGACGGAGTGCCTTGGACTTGGAGGTACATGCCTGAATGACACAGGCAGTCAAAGAAGACCCGAAGCGGTGGAAAGTTTGTGCTTCATAGAAGTCATATTCTAAATGTGCACAATCACGAGGCTCAGAGGGCTTTAAAAAATGCCTGCGAACACACACGCTGTGGACTGTGGCATTAACCAGCAGGTGGTGTTGACTCTGCTTTGAGCTCCTTTCCTGCAGATCCTCCTGAAACAAGACTCCTATTTCCTTAACAACACGACATTCCTTAAGTTCTTTATCCGGAGCACACTTTCTGCTGAGCACGCTCTTAGAGGAGCTCCTGCTTTCAGCTTCTTGTTTGTTATGTCGTTGGCTACTTATGTGACAGCTCCCGAGTTTAGTTCGGCGTCAGCCACGACACGTTCCACTAAACTTGTTAAACAATCATCTGCCTTAAAGTGCTCCTCTGAGCTCAGGACAGGCCAGTGTGTGTGTGTGTGTGTGTGTGCGTCAGGTCTGCTGCCATTTGAGCTCTAAACAAGTGCGAAGGACTGAGACACAGCCAAGTGACACACAAACAGCACATGAGCCCGGAGCTCGGGATCGGAGGGAGAAAACCACTAAAGTGCTGTAGCGCCATGTCGCTGCTGTTTCAAAGGGCAGCAAGGCAAAAGCAAGGAGGCGGAGAGAACAGGGCTCATTAGTGAAACACAAAGTAGCGCTGGCTCTCGTATGATCTTCGCCTTCCTCTGATGTAAGTGACAAACGAGTTATTCGACTGGAAACGAACTGGGGAAAGAAGAAAGGCCCACGCAAATCAGGGGAGTTGTGCTCGTCCCAGTGCGACCACACGCCCTTTTCGGCTGGGGCGAGCGGGCCCCGGCAAACGTGCCTAATGAAAAGTCACCCGTGACAAACCAGTCAGGTACACAGCACATCCACTTCCACTGGAATGGGATGGCGGTGAGTGCTTCTCTACCTGCAGGCCTGCTGATGAGAGAGGAGCAGGTCCCTTTGCAACACTTCAATGCCCTCCCTACGTGGCCCCCAGCCACGAGCCGCCTAAACCTCATCTCCACGTGCACGGCGACGAAGAATAAAGGCAGCCGGAGAGAGCAGCCTTTATCGATCTCCCATCCTCTCCATTCCTCTTTCCCTCCATCTCTCCTTTCACCCCTTCTACTCCTATTACTGGAGAGCACAATAAAACACACCATGTCTTATCTTAAGCACTCTCCTCGTGTAAAATTGGATTGGAAACCCTTACTTAAGGAGATCACTTCTGGAGTGGAGTTTTGTTTTTACAGTCAGCATAAGGAGCCAAAGAGGTCAGGAAGGGATGCCCACCGCCGAGGCTGTCAGTCTCACGCACAGTGCTCAGGAGAGGGCGAGAGGGAGACGGAGGCTTTCACTGTTAACCCCAGTGTGGACGGTCAAGGCTATATTCCATCTCAGCAGGTACAGCAGCCTGGCTGCTCGCCAGCTATCCGTGATCCTCTTTAGCAGCGCTCGCAGGAGCGGTGTTGAGAGGCCAGGAGGAGATGGGCTGTGCAAATACGGGAGCTGTTAGGAGGAACTCATAATGGCAGAGTGCCGCTCTGACTCATACGCGCGATGGAGGGTCAAAGAGCAATGCGAAGGCAAAATACGGCGGGCGACTAATTGCGTTGCATTGAATCCGGAGGGAAATCACTCAAATGGGAGCGGGCTGATCAATGTGAGCGATAGGAGCCGTGATGGAGTGGGCAGCTTTATGGCTTCAGCTCCGTCACACGCAGCCTGGATCATTTTTCAGCAGATGCCTTTCTACTTTACTTGCTTCCTACTGTACTGCGCTAATAGTCTAAAGAAGCAAGAAATGTTCCTCCTCACTCTATACATTAAGCAATTCGAGTAGATTTATGAGGAGCTCTGCGGCGCTTTTGCATAACCCAAACAGCGTGAATACTTAACATACAGCGCTGCCGCCTCATTCCTTCATGGAAAACATACACGAGCAACTTTTCTTTGTCAGATTACAGATGACATAACATTTTTTAAAGCGAACCTTAAAGCTCTTCAGTGCCTGAAAATGGCTCTTGTGCCATCTGAAAGGCTCATGCGCCCGAGCGCTCCTCTCTAGAAAAATGCTCATTTGCTTTTAATGACTGGCTCACAGTGACAGTGGCAAACTTGTGACAAATCCCACGCGGCCGTCACGGCGCAAAACCCGCGCGTAGTTTATTGTGAAACGCGCAACGCCGCTCAGCGGAGGCCACCGTCAGTTGATGCAACACAAACGAAACACTGAGCGGTTTTCAGGCAGCTGCATGAAAGCCTCCTGTTGTCCCCCCGCTCTGCTGCTGATGCTCGGTTAATTGTAGCCCCGCTCACAGACAGGCGGGCAGGCAGGCGCAAAGACGGTCTGAGATGATTTCCACAGGCAACTGGCATTCATTTTGTCTTGAAGGCGCATAAATAAAGGCTGTCTAGCTGGGTCCGTTTTAATTAGATGAGCCACATGATCTTACTCCAAGTTTCTCTGTTAACACTCACCAGAGGCTGCAGCATGTGTTAATTACAAGCACACACCACACACACTCAGTCCAAGGTGTGCTGGAAAAGAGGAAACTAAGAAGAGGTAAACAACAACAAAACACCTTCAGCAGAGCTCCTCGTGATGAGGTACATATTTGGTGCAATGGCTATTCCCCTCCCCCAAGTCAACCAATTACAGCAAGCCCGCACGAGCGAGAGGGAGACGGGGGGAGTGGGAGGGAGGGAGCGGGGAGATTGCAGAAGCAGCCCAATTTAATGCAGATTCACATCACCCCCCCCCCCCCCCGCCCCCCCCCCCCCCCCCCCCCCCCCCCCCCGCCACCCCCCCCCCCCACCCGCCCCGAC
>VOQJ01038826.1:0-14122 GCA_015052665.1 Apistogramma diplotaenia | reverse complement strand
AGGCAAGCCCACTGAGTGGGGTTTACATGCCGATGAGATGCCTAATCTTTACACTGCCAGTTTATAAACAAAACACTCATTAATCAGATCTAGATGTAATCGTCATCTTAAAAGAAGAGCAGAGCTTGCCCTACAGTTTACAAGGACAGCTTCCAAGGCAAACCTTGCAAGGTGATGTGCATTCCTTCTGAGTAAAGCTGTGATGAGGAACTGTCAACAGAGGAAAAGGGGAAGGAAAAAAAAAACAAAAGAAAAACAACTTGTTAAGTGTATAACAAGGTGGCCTGGAGGGCAATGCCGAAAGACACCTCAGCACTTGACTCTGTAGTGTGCAGGGAACATCAAACAGCATTTCTGTAACAACGCTGAGCACTGACAGAGCCGACCACAGTGTTCAGAGGGCCCCTGTGTGAAGAGAAACGCTTCAGTTTGGCAGGAAATAAACAGGAAAAATGAGACTAAAAGACAACAGTTCCTTCTGCAACAGTAATAAGTGTGCATACGCACTAAATGCCAGGCCCTGAGTAGTACAGCAAGCAGGTGTGTGTATGAGTCACACAGACACGTAAGGATTAGGTAGTAAAAGTAGCCTTTGCTTAGAAGCTGCAAAGAAGAAGAGGAGGGGACAGAGAAAGCTTGTTGAAGTAAAACCAACAAAGATCTGACCAGTACAGCTGTTAATAACACTGTGATTGCACCAAAGCATGTTGCTATCTACAAGTGTGGATTCAATTGGTGCTGAGCTTGCAGATGCTCAGTGGCAGAAGGACATTAAACTATCCTGTGCCTGTGGGGACAGGGACAAGACAGAGGAAACAGACAAATGAGAGGGAGAAGCAAAAAAAAAAAATCAAAAAAATACTGGAGTGATATTTTAAGGAATGTGGAGTGTGTTAATAAGTTCCTCTTCTTCCTGTCCTCGCCTGGCCTGGCCTGAGTGTTGTGACAGCTACAGTGCTGTGGAGCTATATTTGAGAAAGACCAGCCCCCTCGCCCCTCGTCCCCACATACACACTGCAGCCCTTGTTCATCTTTCCTAATGAAATGGCCACATGCCCCCTTCTCATCTCAGAGTTGCTTGCACACTGTAGCACCTGGCAGATATAAATCAGCCTCACTGAGCTGTATTTGGGAAGTGAGGCATTAAGCATGACACGGGCTGTCAAAGTTCAGATCGCACCAACCGCAACATCTAGTTGAACCGCTGTAGAACAGAGCCAAGACCAAGGAGCAGGCCTACCATCAGCCTCTTATCTTCTGCCTCACAGCTCTGCATGACATGGCTGCCACATCTGGGCCCCAGCTGGGCAGCCTGCTGAGCGGCAGTGTAGCCCAACTAACTAATGCTAATATGAAGCAATCCTGTAGCACCCATGCTACATAAATTCATGGTTAAAAATCCTTTTTTATTTTAAGACATCAATAGCCATAAAAAAGTGACAATTTAAATGGGCATTGATTGCTGTCATTTATCTTTTGGCTTTCTTATCTGTGAGCTTGTGGGTATTATTACAGGTTTTAAGTGGTTAGGTTCTATTTCTAAGCAAGGAGATAAAAAGTAGCTGAGCGCCTGCAAGCGTACTGTATGTACTCGTATGTGTGCGCTTGTGCGTGCGTGTTTGAGTGGAATTCCTGTCACGTGATCCCGGAGGCTGAAGGTCAAAGACAGCAAGAGAACCCACACATTCCTCAGAGGACAGGCACACATCTTTACTGCATGAACATTTGTAGGTTTGCATCAGCTCAGATGCATGCATGCATAAGCACATCGGAGAAGCCCAAGCACCAGTTTTCTGCCACTCCACCCGTATACCCTGGAGATTTCTGCTTGAATATTAAATATTCTCCACTGAGCTTTAGATGTATTGGGATAAGACACACACACACACACACACACACACACACACACACACACACACACACATATACACACCACATGAAGAAAGGCCGCTTAAAGAGAAATGAAAATGAGTGTAAAGTGACAATGGGGGCTAATGAGTGTGGGAAAAAATAATCTTCTGTTAGAGATTTGGTTGTGGGCTTTTATAGATGATCTGTCCTGCTCTTGCTTTCCATAAGTCACCATGGAGAGCTGAGGTGGTGCAGACCGGCGACTACAATAAATAGAGGGGGAAAAGAATGAGGGGACTACATAAGAAGCCAGTTTCAACATGTATTTACATTAATGATTATTTAGCTTCAAGGACCGAGGGGGGCTCAAGTTAAACACAGATGCCTCACGCAGGAAAAAATAAAACAGGTACCGCATGTGAACAGCGGCAACAACACTAGTTTATGACACATAACATTTATTAGTTCTGCTGGAAGGAGTGTGTGTCAATGGGACAAAGGCTGTTGGGTGTAGTGGAGACTATGGTAAAAAAATGCATAGGTTAAAGAAAACAGAGTCTTACTAGTGACTTCTGATTGGGGTTGCTATGCAGAGTGAAAACCTCATTTGCTTACATTATTTACCTTTCCTTACTGCACCCAGGCACACATGTGCATATATGCACAAACACAAATGAAAGGCACATTACATCAAAATGTAAGGGTTTGGAAACAGATGAAATGAGAGAATAGGGACATGCAGTGGCCGCTTACTAATGTGGGTAAAACATATTTGCATAATATTCACATGATATTTATGCAGTGGCAAAGAATGAAAATCCTAATATTTTTTATTTTTTCATTAGAAAGTAAAGCTCACTCAGTGGTGGGAGATTCCACACTGCCTGGTGATCCTTGAGAATGGGACTTTTAATACACATTTAATTAATGATGTCATTGTTTTGACATTGAAAGAGCATGCCAGCAAACAAGATAAACAAGATCTAGTGCTGGGAAGAGTGCTATCAGAATACTAAAGGAAAGTGAAAGCTGGGAGATCACATCCAAAGCACTTTGAATGTTAACCCTGGGCATATAGATGGCTACATTCAATCCTCCACACAATATTTTCCTCACAAGCACTCATGTAAAGGTCACATGCATGTATGCTGGACTAAATAGCAGCGAGATACGGTGCAATATTGTGAATGGATTCTCTCAGTAGAAAGGTGAGTTTCATCCTAAGCTGCTGTAACACCAGCATAGTGGACATAGTCTTCACATATGCCGGCTACAATTAGAACTTGGCAGACAGACATATACACACATACACACACACACACACACACACACATATAAGCCATGAAATTGTAAAACAAAAAAAGAACAACTCATTCACGTGTGTGCATGAGCCGACTTGCTCACCCACATTTCTCCTTCCCTCCTCTCACATGGACATAGAAAGAAAAACATGTTAGCATGGAGGCGAGAATTAGAGCAGGGCCAACTGGCTCACCCTGAAAGTTCAAGTTGAGTGCCACTACAAATTACAAGTTGACAGCTTTAACTGTCCCTGGTATGTGTTTCTTACAATGTACATGCATGTTGGAGTTCGCTGAGGAAACTGCCTCCAGACATCTGTTCTGGATGAGGTATTTACATGTCTCCATTATCTCTTCATTTAAAAAAAAAATGGTAAAGAAGCTGCAGCTAGTACTTTGAAAATGAGCACATTTGTTCCTAAAGCTTGGAGAAAAAACAGAATATCCTTCAGACTTACTGAAAAACAAATGCCCCAACAATCTTCCTTATGGTAGGATCATCTGCCCCAAGTCTAACAGATGCCCCCATATTTGAGCTGTGAGGAAGGAGAGTGATAGAGGCTGTGTAAAACGAGAGGGCAACTAATTGGTTCATAACCTGTAATTGTGGAGAAGTAATTGGAGTGGACTCACAGATGCCAGGTGCACACTAAGGAGGTGGGGCAGTGGTTTGCCCTTTGACTGTGAGTGTGTGTGTGTGTGTTTGTGTACATGTTCATGCATGTCATAGGGCGAGCGAAGATTGGATGTAGGGGGCACACTTTCACAAAAAGGGTCCCCAAAGAATATACTTTAGGTGTGGCGTGTGCCTGTTAGGTCCTTAAAACCACATGAAAGCCCAGTAACTGAAACTTGAAGCAACACAACCGCACCCATGGCAAACAGGCACACAAACGTACACACACTCAAACAATGTATACACACACATAGTATATCACAGGTTTTCTTTTTTAGCTCTCTGTTGATGGTAAGAAATGTGCAGCTCAACATTTTCTCATGGCTCGCAGGGTGGGTCAATGGGATCAATGTGTTCATGGTCCACCTAGCCAATAACACACCTCTACCAATCAATGTAATGGGGGCTGAGTGTTAATTGGGACAAAGTAAGAAGAGGGTGGGTGATGGAGTACAAGGTGCTTTTTGCACGAGCATCAGAAATGCTGAACAGGGTTGTGCTGAAAGCTGCTTAATGTTGACAGCATGCTTGTTTAATTGATTGCTTAAGAACTATTTTTGTATAACAAATAGAAATGGCTAAGTGTGTATCGAGGTGCTACGCAGTGCAGAAAAGGAGGTTGTTGAGGGAACGTCTGTTTGTCTTGCCTATCACCTTGTAATCATCAGTAATTAGCCAACCCCTGTAGTTGTGTAGCTGAGGTCATACATTCCTGTTATTGGGCAAATACAGCATCCATTAAACTTACTACCTTGTTTCATGTTCATTGCTGCTCATCTCCTCCCATTTAACATTTGTATCCAAGAATCGCAGATCGTCAAATAATCACTTTCTCTATAAAAGTTTGCAGTTTAAGCTGCAGTAACTTTAAAAAGGTTGCCAACCAAAACCAGATATCAATTTGGGATCATTTGAATATAGTGAGTGTTATTTGCTATTGTGCACGTTAATAACTGCAAATAATCCAACATATGGATTTGAGCTCAGTTTTGAGAAGATGCTTTCTCCAAAAGAAAAGTGCCCTACACTGTTCTGACAAGAAAGTAAACAAAACACACAAAAAAAAAAAAACTACAGTAACCTCTTCAAGCCCAAAGCAGATCATCTTCTCTTCACTCAGCAGCAATGCCTCAAATTTACTGGGAGGAAACAATTGCTGAAGATGAGAATGAAAACAAATTTGGATTGGAAAGCGGGAAGCTGTTTTTGCTGTTCATAGGTAGAGCAGCTTAGATGTAGTGCATCATGCATTGTTAAAAATAAGACTGGCATATTCAAACATTTAAGCATCCTTTTTTTGCAGCAGGTATCTTTTGAAGGGAATCATGAGAAACTTCCAATTAAACAAAAGTAGTGAAATGGGGGAAGGGGGGGGGGCAGGGCAGGAAAGGCATTACAGAGTCAACTGTTTACCCAGCTTGTTTAGTGTATGGTTGTTTATTTCTGATGAGAAGCTGCAGCTCTCAATGAAAAAAGAAAAGTGTGTAGAGCACAGGAAAAACCTGCCCGACAGATATTCTGTCTGTCAGCTAAATGGAAGTAGGAAGTGATGCTAAGGGAAACAGTCTCTACCAGTACAAACTATTTCCCCCGTGTCGGCTGTTGTTTCGCCCTGTTTGCACAGTGCAACTGAGGTTAGTCAGTGTAGCATCCAGCCCAGGAAACTGCTGCACCACACAAGGAGCTTCCAAGTTTCACTTGCCATCGGTACGTTTTTCAGATCTACAACTGAGCAAAAATAAGATTGCTTTCTTTATACCTCAAATAACATCAGTTACAAACACTATTTTTTAACATTGTGCTGTTACAGGGTAAATATATACGCACCAATCAAGCTTTTTCCACCGTGAACAACATGAGCCACTTATCTGAACATCTGCTAGAAGTGACGACATCCGATAGAGATATATTGATTTTCCACCATTTTGGCGTAATTTGGTGAAGATTAATTAACACCTCGCTTTGCTCTGCTCAGCTTGCTGACACAATGAACAGGGATGGGTCAGAGAAAGGTCTAAAGTCAGGACCCAATTGGTCCAAAAACAAGGTAGCCCCCGCAAGACCCTTGCCCACCCCCGGCCTTTAAATTACCTAGGCTGACACTGGAGGGGAGGAGCCATGAGCTCACTTTAGCTCTGTACTCAGGCCAGTGGCTGAGCAGGTCAAGACCTTCCCCATTAGGGAGCAGGTCAAAGCCACATAACTCTTTAGCTAAGGTGAGGGTCACTGCGATGGTCTGTCCAACCGGGGGTCAACCAGAGGTCTGTGGCCACTGAGGTTCATGGCAATACAATAAAGTAATCAATCTGGCCGCTGGACCCTGGTCAATAATATACTCCCAGGCTGTGCGGGGTCACCACCTGTTCCCTGGCCTCTCCTTGGACTGTCCTGGCCCCTGTAAAGCACCTAGATCTTGGAGGAACTGGAAGTCTGTGACAGAGCATAATCAAACTTCACATCTAGCTAAGTACTATGGTATTAGCCCATGAAAAATGCTATGCACAGACTAACAGTAGACAGCAATTGGGAGCGCTAGACTGTAATTACTATACTGTGGATTCATACTGTCAACTCAGCTGTCAATGAATATCCATTTGATTACAAATCTTGATCTTCCTCTGTAGGCGACACTTTTTAACACTAACCAACATCAAGTCATTTATTCGCATTTAGTCATGGTAGCTGCACTTTCCAGGCTGCCACTAGTAAACAATAAAATATCCTTTACCAGAGTCCAGCCAAAACAGAGACATACCTAGGCTATGAAACTGACACTGCTCACCAAAATGAGCTGTATCCTTTAAAAAAAAAATGCAGACATGCCTGTTTATATTGTACTTGTACTACAAAGTGCTCCACATACACTCCTTAATTCTTCTGACCTTACTTTCTTCCTCATTTCTTTCAGTGTCTTGTGACATACATTGCCAGCACCGATCTTTCTGTTCTTCCCTCTTTGGCCTCTCACGCTCGCCATGAATGGAGACAGACAGCATCCTTGGCTCCTGCCAGGATGAGGCAGCAGTTAATTCTTGGCTGCCCTCCCTCTTTGCTTAAAGGCAGGTATAGAGTTTCCAACAGCTCCAGCTGGCTTGATACAATGGGGAACTCAGTGCGAAGGCAGAGTTCCAAGCAGGTGAACTAACCTCCCTTCCTTTGACTTGTAACCCTTATCAGCCTTATCAACAGAAGTGCCACTAACATCCCTGCACCTCTACCAGAGTTGACCCAGACTTTCTCAAATTCCAGTCACCCTAACCCTTAAGTGTTACACCATTTCCAGGCTGTCTGCCCTTTCTCAGACAGAAATACAAAACTACAATAAGATTTGAAACACAATCCCCAAAAAGTAGATGAAAAGGTGTCGATTCGCAGGCAAATGCTACTATTTAAATGTGCTGCATTAAAAATGTAATAAAATAACTGAAAAAGTTTGCGTCTGAACACATACATGTTTTTAACATGAGACAAGATGGGTGTTTGGACTCCTTTCTTATCTCCATCTCGTTCCTCCTTTCCTTTCCCCTCTCTGCTCTTTCCTGCCAGCAACATGACATCTCATTAGGCAGTATAATCAGCATCCTATTTGCATACATCTGTTTTATTTTATTGATTGCCTCTCATTCGTTAAGATTCAGGGCATATAATTAATGACCAACCCCCTGGTGCCACACCCTGGGGACAGCTAATTCCACTGCATACCAAGGGGATTTCAGCAGAGGGCACAAGTGGGCTTGTCACAACGGGCACTGGGCCAGTATCAGTCCTGGTCCCCTCCCTGCCTCCGGCTGTCCTTGGTCCCAGCCAGCTCCTCTAACAAGGAGAGCCCTTCCTGGGCCGCGTTAACTAAAAGGACAATTATCTTGAGAACAATGATGCTTTTCACAGGGGCTGTGTTGTCATTAATGCAGTGGATCTGGTTACAGCAGCCAGCTTAAGCTAATTAACGAATGCTATCTGTGGACTCTCATTGCTTCTTAATTAAGTAAGATTCATTTCAAAACGGGGACAGTCACTTTTTGAAAGGAGAGCGTTCCCTTTGACTTTTGTTTGAATTAATTTACTCGGTGAGGTTTGTTTCACAAATCTAAACAACTGCCACTTAGCTGCACCACACTTAACGTATACTCAGTAGCGACCGAACACAAGGGACTTATGCAACTGCAACCTAAACATGAACACAGGCTCAGCTTGAGTTTTTAAATCTTTAGAAGTTTCCCTTTAAACAGCAGCTCTGAGTGCGGACAGTAAAGTCAGAAGCGAGAACCCTGCTCCTCCAGTTTATCAGTGGTCACAAAACAGTTTGTTATGAAAAGCTCCGGTCGCTACCGTCCTCGTGCTTCCTTTGACACAAACACTCTCTGGACCTCGATGTTTCAACATTCATCTCCACCATTAAAAACATATTCTGATTAGAAATCGCTGACTGACTGACATGCTGAATACTGTGGGAACATTTGCTTTCCAAAAAGACAGCTGACTCTTTCTTTTTTTTTCTTTTTTTTTTTCCAAGGAGCCTGTTGACCTTTTACACAGGAGAGGACTGTTAGTCACCAGTCACTCAGCACTGACTGACAACATGGGGAAAACTGAATGAGAGATATAAACATGTGTGTGTGTGTGTGTGTGTGTGTGTGTGTGGGCACTCATGCACATGGTGGGTGTGAGGTGGAGAGATAGATCAGGAAGTCCTGGCTGTGTAAGATCTTCCAGAAATCTCCACATCCTGGGCTGCTCTCTAAAGATGGACCAACACATGCAGAGGTTATGATGACACGTAAGCCAATTCAGAGTCCTTCCAATGTCCTTCAAATGACACATATTTACTGCTGTCTCAGGACTCCAAGACAGTAGTACTGACTCAGACGGCAGGCAGTTGCCAATCACATGCAAAGTACTGCTTTAAAACACTGGCTTCTAAGGTCGTGTATTTTCTGTATCTAAAGGGTGTGTGGTGGTTCAGCAGGAGTGAATCAAACGTGTAAACATAGACACACATGAGTGCAGGGATCTGGTTTGGCAACTATATATGTCCTTACTTGCTGGGTATTGTGAAGGAGGTTACAGCTGTTGATTGTGATTAAAATGTAAACATAGGCCGAGTTCAGAGAAAGGGCGAGTATGTGAGTTTGAAGCTTGATCAACTCTCACAGTCCTCCACGCCCTCTAAAATTCTCCTATTCACCATTTAAGCCGGCATTGGCCGGGCCGCATCAGAAACACACACAGTGCACGTAGGAAAGTAAAGGCAATGATCTTGCTCGCTAGATTGTAAAATTTCATTTTTTAAGTTCAAGAAATGTAAAAATGGAAGCACCATTCTACCTAAGTGGAAAACAGAAATATCTGAAAGAAATGAAGGGGATCGTTTACACTGGGCACTATCAACTAAAAGTGAGGAATTATCTCCATGTGGTGCCCATTTCTGGGGTCCCCCTGACCCCATTCTGAGTGCTCTTTCTTCCATTTACACTGCTTTTAGCCTCTCAATGTGAAAAATGTACTGTTTTAAGTAATCCTTGTTTGTACTGACCATAATTGATTGGGTAATCCTGGTTTAACATGCACTAAAGCCAGTGCTTAAGAAACTATTAGGAGGGCTAGCAGCTTAAAGAGGCAGGATCTATCTATGGTTGACTGCTAGATCTCTGTTTGTGTGCCTAAACGTTGGATGCATTTGATGACCCCTTCCATGGTGACCCCCCACCTACTAGCCTCTTTTCCCCCCCACATTTCTCTGTATTGTTCTGTCTAGTAATACAGTAGTAAATTCACGTGCCAAGGTAGTGCTTGGTTTATCCTCTGACCTTCACAAGCAAATCTCCTGGCATTCTTCCATCAACCCAGTGACACAGTTCTTGTGGTGTTTAGGCCAGCTTCACCTAGAGCCACAACCCATCTCCGCAGATGCAATGCCAAAAGTCCCTGTCAACTCGACATGACACACGCCACGCTGCACAGTCATCACTGTGACAACCCTGTCATAATCAACACAAATCTCTCAGCGTCAGCACGAGGAGTAAAGGTATTACAGAGCTGAAAAAGAGAGCGAGAGAGGGGAGGTAGAAGGAAAGGCAGTCACACTAAGTACAGGTCATGATACAGTCTCAGCGGCTCTGGGATCAAGCAGCAAGTGTGAATGTGATTGTGCACCCAGGACAGTCAGACAAGGGGAAGGCTAATTCCTGCTCCTCCTTCTGCTCTGGCTGCTGTGGTTTGAACATGACGCATTAGGAGATGGGGAGGTCTTTCTCTCTTTCACACACGTACATACATACACATACACACACACACACAGAGGAAAGAAGAGAAGGAGAATAATCCCCACCAAGACCTCTGCCCTAATGGGGCCCACTACTGTAATTACAAGGCACAGATTTCAGATCAGGCACTTAAGTAGCCAGCTAAGAGTGCCCAGAAAACAAAAAGCTCTGTAATTATCGTCTGTCTCCTCTCTCCCCAGTGTAACTTCAGTTACCTGTCATGCTGCTGTTTTGTCAGGAGTTCGTTGTTTCCTGGATTCTCCCTAATCCATGGCTGGAAGCAGCCCTGGCAGTGCGCCTGTCTGTGCAAGATGCACATTTCAGCTCGCGGGGGCGAGTGACGACATGGCACACAAAGATAGCAGAAACCTGAGTCCTCACAGCCCCACAAGCACATGAATGCATTTTTTTTTTTTTTTACAAGAGAAGGGAGGAAAAGAAGGAGGGGGAGTGTTCAGTTTGCTCTAGACAAAAGATCCATTGTGCAGTGAAACTTTATATACATATTAGAAACTCGAAACCCAGAGCCTCTGCAAGCAGGATTCTTGTAACTGTGAACAAGATAACATTACCTACCATTCTTTCTTCTGTCCACAGAAAAAGAGAAAAGCTTTCAATTCTGCTTTTTTTTTTTTCAGGATCTTTTTCTTTATCTCAGATTTTTTTAGGGTCATCTAATATCAGCGATAAGAGAGCTGCGGTCTCCCGGCTGTTTTGTGGCCCATTAAGTAACACATTCCCCAGTTGGAGCAGAGCAGGGGGCACAACTTGTCGACAGAGATTTGCACTCAACATTCTCTTAGCCTGCAGTCACCATCTGCCTACCCTTTCAGGTGTTTCAGCAGGAATGCCGTGCCCATTCCTATACTTGCTCATTCACCTGCTTCAGGCTGGAATGCATTGTATGTGCAGCTACTCTGCTTTATGAATACTACTCATCTGCTTACCTAACAAGACTAACATGTACACTTTATTATGCCCCCACCGGAAATTCTGTCCCATGTTACCTGTGCCATTCAAGAGGATATTTTCAAAATAATTTTCATGCAACTGGAAACTGAAATAACTACATGCATAGTACTAATACATTCACTATGAGTCATACACAACACATCATGAGGATGAGTGATATTATCAGAGACAGAGCTGAGAACTATCACAAACATAGCACAGATATAATGACCTCTCAATAAAAACAAAAGGGGAAAAACCTGCTAAAGGTTATCGCAAACTAAAGCGAGCATGGGGATCTTAGTCCAGTCTGCGTCCAAAAGCTTAGGAAAAGTTCCCATCGTAGTGACATCATCAACATCAGATGTGTAATTAACCTACTGCAGCCATGCAGTTAAGGGCAAGGCTGGACAACCAGTTTAGTAATGACAACCCATGCAACTTGTAATTATTTTCCTCAAAAGGACAAACACAGAGAGCCACACAAAAAACGAGGACCCGCAAAAAAAAAAAAAAAAATTACGTGAAATCCCTACAAAAACACACACCGGCATACAACAAAAGGTGAGCAGCAACTAATATGCAACATGTTTGACACACAAGTATCATAATAACTACCTTAACATATTATTTAGCTTGAAACACAGTGGAAACAAGCAGTAAAACAAGCATGACATTTCTTTGGTGTTTTGAACATGAGTTAATGTTTACTTGTACTACGCAGTCATTTTATTGTTGGCTTACACTTCAAGCTGTGTGTTAAACAAATTAGAAGTGTGAATATACCTTATACAGCTTTACTGAACTGTCCTTTGATATTCATCTGCTTATTTTACATGCTGTTTGCGCTCCAAGTAAGTAACAAGATTTACTGGGATTTAGGAATCATCTATTGAAACCACATTAACCCAGTAAAAGGTTAGTCATCCCCACAGGGTACCTTGGCACTCTGAAGAATGAACTAAATTTAAAAGTTACTTACTGTAGGATATCTTAGGGGATTATGCTAAGGTATGAAAACCATCTGTCCACGTAAGTAAAAATCACAAAACCCTTTACCCTGGAACAGGAGACAACAAACATGGGAGCGGGGTGACTAATCCTGATGCTTTCCATTTTAGTTCTGGCTCCGTCTTTATTTCATAAAAACATTCTGGGAGTGTTTGGATAAATGACAGCTTCCATTTTTACAAGTTCTATTAATATGAGCCTGAGGTGGATGAGTCATTGTGAACCAGACCTGGGTTTTGTCAGCCTAACTTGTTCCATGAATACAAACCTTAACTTTTTCCATTAATATTTATCCAATTAACAACTATGACCAGTACACATTGATCTATTCACAAACTTTATTAAGGCTTGGTTAAGTTTTTTTTTTTTTGTCCCTCACTCCCTTTGAGTTTACTCATTTAAAGTGCCAGGAAAGAGAAATATAAAAGTGCTGTGTCGAACAAAGAGCTAAACACAAGTACGCCATTTGAAGGCCTTAACAGATTTGCATGAGGCCAGATTAGGTGATTTCCAGTCAAATGATGTAACTGGCACCTAAAGTGAGGGAGTGGGGGTGACCCTTTGTTAGTGCTCTCCAACATGAAAACATATCAAAGAGTTTATCTCATACAGGTATTGTGGAGTGTAAAAGGGCTGAGACAGGGTGGGTTTCATCTCAGCTGAGTTTAAGTAAGCATCAAGTCTAGTTCGCCGTGACTAACTTAGACGCAGGGAGCCTTAAGAGTAAAGAGGACTCTAAGTTAGTTTTAATAGGCGCATTATTTCTACCCCTAACACCCGCACAGGCCCCACTCTGAGCCATTGGCTGTTTGAAGTTGGCAACAGCTGTAGTGTTCCAGCCTTTATTTAGAGGTCAGCACGCTGACTTCACTTAAAAGGAGAGTGGGACTAAAGGAGAGAGAGAGAGGGAAAGAAGAAAAGGCAGTGGGAGGAGAAATAAAGAACAGAGAGAGAGTAAGAGGTGAAAGAATGAGTTAAAAAAAGAAAGAGTTACTAGTGTGGCAAGGGATTAGCTGAGGGAGAGGTTAAAAGTTTGTGGAGTTGCATCTGGCCTCCTGCCTGCTCTGTTGTTTATTGCCGCCGGCGTGAAGATCTGGTGCCAACATTAACCGCACCTGAACCACTCCACAGCACACACACACACACACACACACTAGGACAAAACAGGAAGAGGCATGCACACAGCCTGCACTTTACTCCAATGCTTTGGCAAGACATTACAGTGTACCAGCTTTTTCTACTCTATATACCAAAGAGAGAGTATGTGTGTGCGTGCGTGTGTGTGTGTGTGCGCGCGCGCGTGTGAACTACACTCACGGATGCCAAGTCATGACTTCTCATTTGTTAATCCCCTGTTGCTTCTATTACCCTCGTCTATCCCTTTCCATCTTTGTGCTCTGTCACTCTGGATGACTGCCTGGCTGCAAAGCCCTAGCGTGCCTCAGCCAAATCTTTCTAACTTAGTTGCCCAAAGTCTGGTTTGACAACAGTTCCAGGTCTGCTCAAACCCCCACAAGATGTTCAGTGAACATAAGACAGATGGATGTTCTCATGCTCCATGTAAGAGTATTATGTGCCGTCAGTACGTAACATAACACTGACCGGACCGGAGAAACACACAGAGCCACTGTGGGCAGAAATCACACACAAAGAAGAATGCTAGGATGCCACCCACCGCAAACCAGTAAGACAGACCCTTCTCTGTTCAGCTTCTCTCTTTCACTGGAATTCCCCTTAATATTGCACCAGCTTATATGATGCAGCACGTGCACAAATAAGTACGCACACAGAAATGTATAAAATTATGCGGACCCCATGGGGGCCCGGAAAAGAGAACGAGTCTGGACAAAGATGGTTTGAAAACATCAGGGGGGCTGAGGGCAGGGTATTCCTTTTGCCCCAGGCCGTATAGACAAGCATGGCAGCCAATTAGCACAAGATACCACCCCAACCACCCTTCTCCCCTCACTGCCCCTGCCCCCCCCCCTCGCCCCCCCCGACCCAACCACACACCCCTTCTCAGCTTTGCCCTGCTCTTCTGAACTTGGTATGGTCAAGGCTGGAATGCT
>VOQJ01038824.1:15493-28152 GCA_015052665.1 Apistogramma diplotaenia | reverse complement strand
GTCTTTTCCTAATTTCTCACACAGTAATGGATGTTATTTTTATTTCCATGTATTCTCTGTGGGAATATTTCATTTGTCAGCCACAGTCTTGACATGGGAATGTAATCAATAAAATTTACATCACAGCATACTGTATCTGATTCTGGATGCATTTCTTCCAAGAGGGCAAATGTGACTACAAACGGCACTGGCATGTAAGCTACATACAGTCATAGGCTACAATGACAAGCAATGGTGCACTGATTCACACATGGGTGCTGTATGTTGTATTTTGTTGCCCATTGTGTACTGCTTGTTTGGAGGTGTTCATGCACTTGCGTCATAGTTGAGTTGTTTGACGGTAAAATTTGCTTTTGCTCCATATTTTAAGTGTTTTGCCACAGTGAGAGCCTTTTGCAAGCAAAATGTGTCATTTTGACCACTGTGGCGCTGTTTAGGCCTCTGCGTTAACTGTTTTGACGATGTGGATTTTCAGTTGACGGCTGCGTCAAAGCAACCAATAAAAACTGTAATAACGTGGAACATCCTTCTTAAGGAGTTTCCCTCTGATTGGGCTCACCTGGAAAACTAATTATCACAGGTGTCTGAGGCTGATGTCACTGATCCAAAGAGCCCTGAGACACAATAAAAGTATCTTTATGACACTTCAATCTAATTTGCATAATAATGCGGAACTGCTTTGTTTTCCATCTTTATATACAGTCTGTGGTATTTTGTATCTGAGACCACTGAACTGCAGGTGAGCCAAAAGAAGCTCAGGTGTGGTGATTGTGGGGCTTACCTGAGCCCCTCCCTGCCAGCAGCAGGAGGAGGAGGAGGAGCGCCACGCGATACATGGCGGTGAGAAAAACCTGACGCCTCCCTGCAAAGAAGAAACAGGATCATCTCTCAGATTAAAGGAACCAAAGGTAGTCAGGTAGTTTGAGTGCAGCTGAATCTGAGCCATAAACCTGAAGTCACGTTTACAGTCAAACACTTTGATGGTGACGAGGCTTTGTGAGCGAGCGTCACACTGGGGTCAGTGTGGACCAGGAAGGCTTCCACTTTTAGGGCTGTAGAGTTTTCTTACTGGTGCACATGTTTAACACCAAAGTACATTATAATCAGAAGATAAAACAGATGCAACCACACAAACACACCAGTGTAAGAAAAATAATGTTTCATGTGAACACAGCAAATGTAAGAAAACAAGAAAGACGGTGAGTTTTCATCAAGTCTGCTGATGATTATGATCATAAATATTAAAGCATTTAAAGGCCTCGATAAAACATTTAGCATGAAGCAACAAACTGTAATTGACTCAACCTGCCGACATCAAAAACAGAGCAGAACCACGGTTTTCTGTCCTTGTGAGAAGGTCCTACCTGCAGCTCCGCGTCCAGCAGCTCACTGCGGGGACTTTCCACAGTCACCTGCTTTCCTTCCTTCAGGTATGGAAACGATCATTTGTCAGTCAAATTTGGGCTGTTTTGGAAGATGTTTGCATGATGTGCACGTCAGCGCGGGTGTGGCGCCGGCCTTTGATTTGACTCTGATTCACGGGGCAGATGTGCTCAAGGACGTCACAACTTCTTTAAAGACCTCGTTTTGATATTCAGGGAATTGAGTGAGTTTCACATCTTTCAGCAGGAGGACATCCGGAGAGGGGCGGGGCATGAACCAGAAGATGGTGTTCAGCCTGTAAACCCTCAGAAACACCAGGCACTGACTCTTGGTGGCACATCTTGGATCCATTATTGACCAGGATGTGTCCTTTTAGGCATCTATGGAGGACTGCTTTCCTTCATCTCATAGCCATATTGCTAAAAGCCATCAGGGTGGAGGTCACTTCTCCACCTTCATCGGGTGCTAGTTCGTCAGGGTGAATGTAAACAGGTTGTATAAAGTGCTTTGGTGCTCAGAAGAGTAGAAAAGCACTTTATAAGAACAGGTCCATTTACCAAGAGTAGAGAAAATGTAATATTTTAACATCTTGCCTTTGAATTCATGTTATCTTTCTCTGCATGTCAAATCGATCTGCCCATTTCTATCCACCCTCATGTGTTCGGTGCCTTTCTTTGTTATGGATCTCTGTGGATATGCCACACTTCACCTGATTTCCCTCCCAAAGCACAAATTCAGAGCTAACACCAAACTCATGTTGTGGGTTTCTTGGTGCATGTTCAGTTCTCTGACGCGATGTGCTGCAGTGATACAGTGTGCGGTGTGTAACAGTGATGCTGGGTGTGGTTACGAGCTGCAGGCTTCTGCTGCAGGGATGATTTGCTTGTTTCCTGACCTGCCCTCAGTTTGACAGTCAAATCAGCCTGAGTGTCATAAACTCATGACCTTTAGTCTTATAGGACTCTTTATTTACATCCCCTGGTTGAAGGACAGCACGTCCCATCTTTGGTATTTAATGAGTTCGAATCAACTTCTAATTATGAACATAAAGAGTAACATCAGAGAGAGCAACAGCCTCTTACTATTATTTATTTTGGTTTTATTGTAAGAATTTAATAAAATGGCCCGAATTTCTGAGCTCATCGGAACTTGTAGTTCTCCGTTTCTCCACAGGGAGGTGCTGTTTCAACTCATTAGCGCTCAATAATAAATGGTTACCGCTTCAAAGGCTTTCTGTGTTTCTTTGGAACTAAATTAGAGGAACACGCGCGCGCGCACACACGCACGCACACACACACACGCACACGCACACACACACACTGTAATCCTTGCTTCCAGCCATTAAGTTGTGTTGTTGTGTTGTTGTGTAACTGCGAGAGCGCTTATCTAACATGAGGCGGACAGCTGCATCACTGACGACCTTTGGGGAGAAAATGTAATGTAACAGTTGTTTCCTCGGTCTGTGCAACACTAAATCTCCACAAAGCTCACAGTACAGTTGTGAGGTACCTGTGCCCAGACCACCTGCTTCCACCCACGGCCGCTTCAGGCGTGGGTCTGTCCTCTGGGAGCCCTACGTCACTGAAACACGAGTCTGCTGCTCACAGTCGCCACCCTCTGATTTATGTCAGCGACACTGCACATGTTTACAGGTATGAGTCTGATTTGTTACTATTATTATTAGTACAGCTTCCTGATGAGGAGCTTCTTTCATCGCTCAGTTCTAGTTCTGCAGGATTAAACATTACTTTTCATATCTCATCAGTTTTTGTTTGACTCAGGCCAGCCAACCAGACCCCACAGGAACACGAAGGAGAACCTTCAGAGGTGCAGCCACAGCCTGATCTCTGATAACGAGCTCTTAGCCCCACTGTTCTCTTTGCACACACGTCCTCCTTTCTTCACTCAGACTTTGAGACAAATTAATCTGAATAATACTTTTATTGCTTTTAAGAAATCTTGAGAGAAATCATCAGCTTTTACTGAATAATGTGATGTTTTGGTGATTTTGGTAAAATCTGGTGTGTAGAGGCCTGTGATGATGTCACAGCCTGAATTATTGCCTCAGTCCCAGACAATAGAGACGATTATAGTTTTACATATTTACAGTGAGCATGTTTATTATAAAGACCGTGTTTTTAATGGTGAATTCATCAGTTTGTCCCCAAAGTACAGAGTTACAAATATGTCCTTAAACACACCGAACCATCGCTCTGTGTGTGTGTGTGTGTGTGTGCGTGTGCGTGTGTGTGTATTTCCTCTAATCTGTAATCTGCCTCTAGATTACAGTTTGCAGGAAGTCTTAAATAATGACATCACTGTGGCCGTGGCCCCGCCTCCCTGTGATGTCACACGGAGCGCTGCTCAGAGCTCAGTGACAGCAGCAGCAGCAGCAGCAGCATGGCCACGTTCGTCTCAGTGAGTAACTCACATTTGATTTATTTTACGGCTGTTTGTTCCTCTCAGTCCTGGAGGCCTGTTCATGTTCGTCTGGTTCGGTGATGGTTCCGACCTGCTTTATCTGGACGTTATTCGTGTTTGATCCCATCTCAGGATGCTGATCTGAAGTGTTTGTCTCACACATTGTTCTCCTCGCTGAGCAACAAAACAGCGTTTGATCATAATCTGATGCTTTAACTATTTAATGCCTGTTAGTTTAAAATGTTCGTTTCTAAGTTTGGATGTTTTAGAAACTGAGGAGTTAATTTTTAAACTTTCTGCAGACAGTTACTGAAATCATTCAGATGAATTGCAGCTGGGGCCGTTTTCCATTTGCTCTTTAATAATCAGATTAGTGAACATGCCGACAGTGTTTGAACTGTCAGTTTGGGAAATTCATGAAATCCTATTCGGAGGAGAAAAAGTACTTGAAAGGATCCTGAAACGTGTGGAAAGTGGAGCTTTGTAGAAGATCAGGGCGTTTGCTGAAGCTCAGGACGGTTCCTGTGCAGGAGAACAGGAACCGTTTCTTTGATTTCATTAAAATCAGGATCCCAAAGGTGATGCTGCTGCTATAAAATAACAGCTTGAAGAACAAATTAGCATGAAAACGGTGTCAGGAAGCAGCTGCTGCAGCTAAATGAGCAGAAGTAGGTCTGCGGGCCCCTGGGAGCCGCCCTGCAGACGGAGCTCCATTTAGACCCACCGTCCTCTCAGATCAGCTGACAGGAAACAGATCATAAATACTAAAGTTCAGGCCTTAAAGAGAAGCGAGCTGCTCTGCTGCTGCGCCTCAGACTGTTTTCAGCTGTGTAACCCTTCTGTTTCTGTGCTCCAGCTGGTAACGTGTCACCACTGCCCCGTCACCTCCACCCGCCGCGGTCTCATCTACAGAGACTCTCTCTCAGCTCTGTCCAGGAACCTGAGGGCGCCCGGGGCCCCCTGGTGCCCCCCGGGCCCTCGGCCGCAGGGCCGCGGTCTCCACGGCAGACGCCACTGCAGACTCGCCAGGTGACACGCACACTCAGAAACACACAAAGAGAACACCTGAGCCAAACTTTAACCCTCTTCGCTCACTCCGTCTGTGCCTCCCCACAGAGCCGACCTCCCAGAATCCACTGCTCTGGCTCGCTCCAAGCCATCAGGCAGCATCAAGCACCTGGTCCTGGCTCACCTGAGGAGGATGCTGACTCCAAGCCCCGCCCGGCAGCAGAGAGGCCTCCGCCTGCCGGGCTGACCTCAGAGCAGCTGCTGGGAAGCAGGCAGTGGTGGTGAGCTGCAGTGAGAGCTGCTGGACACCAGAGGGCACCACAGAGGTTCAGACGGAGTCTGAGGGTGGAGGCGCTCTGATGTGATTTCCCTTTCCCTCACATCCACCTGTGGATGGAGCCTGGACTTCCCCTCTGAACAATCCCATCCTCATCATCAGGAGGAAGCAGGAGTGAAGAGGCTCCTCGTGGGGGCCTGAATATGATTAGTGAATCCCCCTGAAACCTTTATGTGAGGCAGTTTGTGTTTCAGAGTGTGAAGCATCCAGTCGTCCCTGTGATCGGCTTCTAGAAGCAGCAGCAGCGTCTGTATCTCATCACTGTAGATCCGGCTTTAGGAGAAATTATTATACAGAGTTCAGGCACTTCTATAATCACATTTAAGCTAAATGAAGGTCATTCACCAGGTCTTTAATGTTTATAACTGTTAGGTGATTAATAACTGTAACTGCAGCTGCGCTAACTGTGAATGTGAAGTGATAAAGTGTCATTTAACAGGAGAATAAACTCACTGAGTGATCTGAATGAAACAACATATTAAAATAAACACAAATGTGCTTCCAGCTTCGCCTCTGAGCGTCTTCACTGATACTTTGCTGTTGAATGTATCAGCAGCTCCAAACAGTCTCATCGCCTCATCTCTTATTCATGTAGAACAGAGGAGACGTTTGTGCTGCAGCGCCCCCTCTGCTTCACCGGCAGCACGGCGGGTGCTGGAGCCACGGTTCTTCTGTGTTACTGATGTTCTCAGGTTTCTCAGTGGTAGCTACTTCCTTGTCTCTCCTGCGTAGCTTCCCTTGTCTCGTCCTCTGTGATTGGTTCCAGCTGTGCTCCCACCTGGTTCCTCTCACCTCATTACTTCATGTGTATATACAGTCATCCCAGCAGTCCTGGCTCTGCTTTGTCCTGCTCTTTTTTGGGTTCCTGATGCTCCGGATGTTCTCAGCTGGTGGGAGGACCGGACTGCAGGCCAGTTCAGCATGAAGGCATCTGCTCGATGCAGTAAGCATCATCCTGCAGAAAGTGAAGGGCTGGCCTGGATGGGAGCACATTGCTCTGAAACCTGTATGTACCTTTCTGCACTGATGCACGCGTCATGATGATGATGCCGTAGAACCGAGCAGTTTCCGCCTCCTGCTGGTGAGCCTGCTGAACTGCAGCCTGTTTCCTGTTCGTAGCTGACAGGATGTCTGTGAACCTGCACTTTCAGTTTTTAGCTCTGTTGTTCTTGGTTCTTTGAGATCTGTTAGCTTTAGTTACTGTTTTTGTTTTTCATGACTTTATTTTCAGCTTTAATTGTGTTTAACAATAATTATTACAAAATATGAATCCCCTGAGTTTCAGTTTTCCTCTCCTCCTGTGTTCCCTGTGGCTTCAGACTTTGTTGCTGTGTTAGATAGCAAAATAAAACAGGAAGTCATTAAGCGTGTGTGTGTGTGTGTGTGTGATTCCCCTGTTTATTTTCTGATTATGTTGAGCTGTATTCTCTGGTGTGTTCATCTCCCTGATCGCCGTGTTGTGTTGTGCTGCTTGTCCGCTGTGTTTCCTGCATGTCTTCCTGTCTGGAGTAAAGCTGCTTTGCAGTCTGCACAGTTCCAGAGTGATGACACAGGAGTGGTACCCGCGGTGGTCTTCTGCTGTAAGGTTCAGCGTTCTGTGTGTTCAGAGATGCTCTTCTGCACACTTCGGCTGTAACAAGTGGGTTTGAGTTGCTATTTGCTGGAAGCAGCTTGTGCCTTCTCTTCGAACCTCTGACGGAACAAAGCGTCTTCATCTTCATCCTAAAGCTTGTCATTTGCTCCTGTGACAGGCCCGGTACGGCCTTTCAGTCTCTTGTGTTTCATAGGGATTTAATATCCTAAATCATTAAACATTGACTGAAGGCAGCTGGTTATCCAAATTCAGGTGTGATTAAAATGTCTGAGCCCAGAACCGCTCTGACCACAAAGGAGAACACGGTTTCTGTGTGCAGGAAGGAGCAGCAGAACACAGCAGATTTCACTGCTATGAAAAATGACTGTGAATGAGAAGAGCTGCGTGTAGGTGGGTTGCAAAGCAGCTTGCAGAGTGAGATTTACCATTTGCATGTTTTGGGATCAGCTGTTCAGCTCAAAAGAGACTCTTCGATTAACGTCACAAGAAAAAACTAACTGGAAGCTAAACTCAGATTAATCTGTATATTTGGAATATGGACTTGCACAACTCCCCGCAGGTCAAAGGTCATCTGAAATATTATTTAGAAAGCTGTGTAGTCTCCTGGTGACAGCTCACAGAGCTGAACTTGTTACAAAAAACTATCACTGTAGTATGTGTCAAATATATTTCAGGCTGGGTAATATCTCCTATTTAAACGTGTTCTGCAGCTCCTGTCCCCTGTTCCACTGCTGGATGTTCACTTTAAACCTGTGCTTTGGCCTCTTTGTGGGGTCCTACATTAAAACAAACTGACCATAAAGTCTAAAGAAAAACGAAATTGACTTAAATGAGCACAGAGGCATTCCTCAGGGTTCAGCTCTCGGTCCTCTAACTGTAAATTTCTGAGCTCGAGGTGTTTCTTGCAATAACAAGCAGACCTGTTCTGCTGTTCCTTATTTTCTGTCACGCTTCAGTCGCACGGCCACAGGTGGCGTCTGCCTTTACAGATATTTGTGAAAGAATCCTCATCAAGCTGAGCACTTTGTGAAATTTCCTTCCTCCTGGAGACTCCACGGTCGGCTGTCAGTGGCATCATTGCCAGTGTTTGGGAAGCCCTGTAATTCAGCTGTGAAGGTGCATGAAAAGCGGAGTGGGGCCACTGATGGCTGAGGCGCTGCACTGCTGATGCCTGACAGCCACCAACTAACTCCAAACCTCTTCTGTCATCAACAGAACACAAAGCAAACGTGCTGTGTGTCCACGAGCAGCTCCTGGAGGTGCGACGTTTCTGTCCGTACAGCTGTTCCACTGCTGGATGTTAAAGGTCTGTGGACAGTAAGCCCTGTGAACCAAAAGCCCAGGCTTCAGACAGTTTTTTTCTACTGTTGGTTCTCTATGATGTCACTGAGAGGGGAACCCACCCAGCTGCTGTCAGAGGATGAGCTGAGGGCTGCTGTCGCGGGGGGCGGGAGCCTGTCCCACCTGTCGTAGGGTGAGAGGCTGTAACTGGGACTGTGGGAGGAAGCCGGAGGAAACCCACACAGGTTTCGTTCTTCCCATTTTCATTATTTCTTCTCACTGAGGACTTAATTTGAACTCGTGAGGAAGTTCGAGTATCAAAAACGTTCTCTTGCTCATGGATAAGAGCTCCACTCCTCCTCCTGGAAGACCTTGGAAAAGGCTGTGATGGTTGCCAGGGGCTCCTTGGAGGCTTTGTGGGAGGAACAATGACTTTTCTGTAATGAAATAATCTGTCAGGATTACAGCGGCCGGCGGCTCCAGCAGGAGGGAAACGCTACACAAACACTGATCTGCTAATCACAGATAAGCCGTGAGAAGGTCGGTTTGCTGTGAAACTGTGTCACAGCTGAATCGTCCACTGTGATTTAATCTCACTTTAACAATCCTCCTTTGTTTTCCATCCACAGCTGAACCTCAGCAGGACCTCTCAGGGTTCCCACAGGAGGAGGAAGACTGCTGCCTTCATGAGCTGTCCTGCAGAGTGGGACAAAACGACCTCCCCGCTCTGCAAACTCAATTTTTAATGGTTTTCATATTTTAAGAAATGCCGTTAAAGTTATTGGCATATTTATCATAACATAATGTGTGAAAGCTGTTAAATAGTTTAAGTTTGATAAACCTTCATGCTGTGTCTCTGCAGCAGAACATCAGAGCTCCACACTTTTCATCACAGGCCAAAGCTGGAGTTTCTGGTTGTGACCACACACCAGCTTTGGCCTGTGACCAGGTGCTGCTTGGTGGTGCTGATGCAGTTGTTGGAGCGCCTCCTCACTGCAGCAGCCTGAGGGTTTGGGCCTGATGATCAGGAGCTGCTGGGGACCAAAACCAGAGTTAAAAGATTCAGTCTGCTGTTGCAGGCTTGGAACAATCAGGAGCCGCTGACCTCCAGGAGCTCAGCAGATCCTCTTAGAGCCACGTTCTCCGATTACTGCTGGATCCTGTTTTAGCTGAACTTCCTTTTTATTATGGAAGATAATTCAGTGGGAGAGTCCGGTCTTCCTGCTTGGACTCGTGGGAATTTTAACAAAACATTGATGAAATGTGATCTTTTTGATTGCGTACATGCACAAATTGTCCTTTTTGAATTTGCGCACAGAAAGTCAGCACAGCTTTTAAACAAATGGGACTCAGACATGAGCCACATTTCAGTCTTTTCCTCAGCTGAGTCAAGCAGCTTTAGTGACAGTGAGTTCACGTGGTGCATTAACTCCTCACAGTTCGGCTGACAGGTGCTTCCAAACTGACCTGAGGTCTGAGTGTGGAGCAGATAAGAGACCGTTCATTCTGCTCAGGCTTCAGATTTTTGTGCATCAACACAAAAATATGATTTTGTCGTCGTAAAATCAGCAGTTTGTTTAAACTTATCGAGTTCTCGGCAAAAATAATCAGCATTTCCTTTATTTTTTATTATTATTTTACAATTTTTTATGTAAAACTGTAGCTTATCTGAAATAACAATCATGGAGCTGGAGCTGATGGTTACATGATGCTTATTCCTAACTATCTGTGCAGATGCAGTCCATCATAGTTAAGAAGCTTGAGAGAAAGCTGGATGTTGTTGTGGGAGCTTCCTGCCTCCCTCAGAAGCAGCTTTGAAAGCTGCTCCGCTATCAGTTTATGTTTGAAACGACATAAACATCACAGATTCAGAAACCCAGAAACATGTGACCTTTGAAGGCTGCATGAACACACATTAAAATAAGTGAACTTAAAGGCTGTGGGTGGACAGAGGGTCTGAGGTCTCTGCATCAGGCTGCTGAAATGTTATTACATGTGAGTTTGTGTGCTTTTGTTTATTATTTAAACTTTATATTAAATTGTAATGGACTGTATATATTTACATTGTGACAGGTTTTGTGTGGGATGTGCCTCTGAAATGGAGCAAATTAAAAGCATAAATGATTTTGTTGCTCCTCCGATTACCGGATTCATCTGAAAGTTTCCTTTTTTAAACTTTATTGAACAAAAAATATACAAAACAAACAAGTTTTGCATTAAAGAACAGCACAACAAAAGCAACGACAAGACACGATAAAGAGTCCTTTGTGAGAAACTCACAGGATCAGTTTAAGTAGACATACATATTTTCAGGAAAGGCAATATAATAAATATAAAATAAACGAATATAGGAAAAAATGTAAACAAAGAACTAACAAAAAAACACACAAAACGCAATACATTTTAAAAACTTTTTTTTTTAAATCAGAGGTTTCAGGAAAATATTTTCGTAATTACAAAGAAACATATTGCTCTTTGTTATTAATCAACCTGACGGATTAAATCAGAGATTTGAGCTCTGACAGGAAATATTAGGTATCGTTTGCAAAATTTTGTTTGTGAATGAAAAGTTTGGATGTATGATAGTAAAATGAAGCGCATGTTCAAAAGCACCGCTTTCAGAGTTACTGTAGTAACAGATGATCCTCGAGTCTTCCTGTGCAGTGAGATTCAAGCTCACTCCAAATGTTTCTGATGTCACAGCTAAAGAATAAAGGTTCGGAGTTGTTTCTGACACAAACTACAGCAGTAAGCAGTCGCTGACGTCAGTAAGTCCAACATTAATACAGAAAACACGGAGAAGTGTCCTCCTTTGTCAGAGATGCCGTGTTCGGGCCCTTCAACACTTCATGGAAGTTTTCGGTCCCTGACACCAACGAGCTCGCGCTTTGTTACCGGCAAACTCCGCCCACTGCACCTTTGCGCTCGCTGATTGGCGGTAGTAAAAACACTGCTGCCACGTCGATGGAAAACGGAGCTGCCAATCAAAGGGGGCGGGGTTTACGTCTGGACTTAATATATTCCAGGCAGCGGTAAAATAGTGGCGGAGGATAAGCGTGAAGAATAAAGAGAGGAGGAGGCGGAGGACCGGGAACCGGGAACCGGCGCTTACAGTCAAACTCGGATGATCCAGCAGCACGCGGGAGAGAGGAAGAGGAGCTCGGACTGGAAATGGAGGAAGACAGCAGCGAGCAGATGAGACCGCTCCTCACATCTGTAAGTTCCCACTAAAGTGTACCTGTTAGCCGGCGGCTAGCACCTCCTCCGCGGGCTGAGGCGCCTCGCTGCCCGCGGAGGAGTTTGTAACTCTGCGTGATGTCCGCTGTCAGAAAAGCCTCCGAACGGCTCACAGCCGCGCTAGCGGGTCCCAGAGCCCCCCGCGGGGCTTCACGCGGCCGCAGACAAAGGTTGGCAGCCGAGCGCTTTTGTTTTTAGGGACCACGCTTCTGCCAGGAAGTGAAGCAACGATGCGAGCAGGGCGCAACCTTTGCGGAACTGCGCTGAAAAGTGCGCTAATTATCACGTTGAGACTCGCTGTCAAGTCCGTGAAAGTGACGCAATAACCCACACGAGTGACTTTGACATATGGCGTGTTAAATGCAAAATCGGCGCGCGTCACATCCACGCAGATGCGCTCATTTTGTTTACATTTCTTATTTTTCCCGGCTTGTCTGTCTTCTTACCCTCTTCATCACCAAAGTGTGCACTTTTTAAAATAAAGTTTAACGCTTAATCAGACTTCCCCTTGTGTGGCCAGTATGAAGCTCATAACGAAGGCGGGCACGTGTCCTCCGTGGCTGTCAGTCACCAGAGGTGAAATGAGCTGCTTCCCGGTGACTTTGGCAAAGGCCGCTCAGCTGCATCAATAGAAAGACAGTGGAGCTGTCAGGATGTGTCAGTTCATTCAGTGAAACAGGGTCTGATCGCTTCCCTCTCGGTGACGGCAGAGCACGTGGAGATGAGTGCGCGTGGTGTGATTCACGGGTGGTGCTGTCCTGTGGCTGATCTCTGCACTTGATGTGGTTAAAAAAACATGCTCACCATGTTGAGGCTGAATTCCCTGATTTGGAGCCTGGGTGGGCTGGATGCCGCTCTGCTGGGACCCTGAACCCGGGACCAGAGGCCGGCTCAGACCAGCCTGAACCCGGGACCAGAGGCCGGCTCAGACCAGCTTGAACCCGGGACCAGAGGCAGGCTCGGACCAGCTTGAACCCGGGACCAGAGGCCGGCTCGGACCAGCTTGAACCCGGGACCAGAGGCCGGCTCGGACCAGCCTGAACCCGGGACCAGAGGCCGGCTCGGACCAGCCTGAACCCGGGACCAGAGGCCGGCTCGGACCAGCCTGAACCCGGGACCAGAGGCCGGCTCAGACCAGCCTGAACCCGGGACCAGAGGCCGGCTCAGACCAGCCTGAACCCGGGACCAGAGGCCGGCTCAGACCAGCTTGAACCCGGGACCAGAGGCCGGCTCAGACCAGCTGAACACTTCTCAGACTGAACTGCTGGCCTCTGTGCAGGGAGAGATGCTCTCAGCTGTGTGGATGCTGAGCAACGTGCTGCTTCAGAGCCATGAAGGTGAAGCTGCTGCGTTTCTTTCCTTCCTTTATAACCGTCTCTCTCTGTCAGAACTCCGTTC
>VOQJ01038824.1:2503-15473 GCA_015052665.1 Apistogramma diplotaenia | reverse complement strand
TAGTGTTAAAACTTTGAGTTGAAACGCTGCTGTGACAGAACCAGAACCAGGTGAATCAGGTGTTTCGGGACTGTGCCCCTCAGTGTCAGCGCGCCTCGCGTGATCCGACTGCAGGTGGAGGATCAGATGTCTGTTATGAATCACTCACGACTCAAACGCTGCATTTCATTGAACGCAGCTTCTGATCCAGGAGGTTTCTCATTAAGAATCGTCCTGGTGACTCGTTCTCTTCAGACATGTGGGAGTACGGCTCCATGCTTTTATGTCATGCTCAGTAGATTAAACATATCTGGGGTGATAGCATTAGCAGCGCTGTAGCTCTTTGTAGTGTGTGACACAACACAGAATTAGGTTTCAGAAGATCTAAAGGTGTTTAGTTGGCGTGGCTGGATTTCCTCCAAAGGGAGGCTCTTGGGAGGCTCTTTTATTGCCAGGTGAAACGATTGTGCTGCAGCTTAAAGAAACGAGACCTTCTCCGCCTCTCTGGTGATTTGTGTGAACAATGACATTTTCCATTAAAATCCAAGCGGTGCCTTTCCTCAAATGGTTAACCTTAACCAGTGAGTGGCAGCTGGTGTGTTGGATCTCCAGCAGCAGGTCAGGTACAAACTCAGTCACGCAGGTCTGAGACCAGTTGGCTTCCTCTGTTCACTAGAGAAACATGTTCGCTCAGCAGCTGGGAAGTGGCTGCTTGTGGTTGTTGGATGAAATCGGTCATAAAGAAGATTGCTTCAGTCACCAGCCGGTTGCCGCAGTTACCCATTGTTTGCATGTTAGTGAGGCTGAAGAGTGTGATGCACACTGGAAAGGTTCTGGTTTGCGTCACTCTTTCCGCTCTCAGCGCTGCTGAGTCAGCGAGACCAGCTGCAGACAAACCGGCAACTTCCATGCAAACTGTAGGCAACCACAGAAAGCTGCTGGAGACCAAAGCAATCACATGCAGGTTTCTGGTGCAGCCACCACTCGCCAAATGGTTCTCCTCATGCTTCAGGGCCGTTAACCTTCTGTGATCACCTGCGCTCGAATATGACAAAGTGTAGCTGAGACGTTTGCAGACTTTACCCCAGAATACAGCTTCAAAGGCAGAATTAGATCATTTCATTAAGACTCGTCACGTCTTTTATTTCGCTGACGTCGAGGAAAGGTCGGGATCAGCAGGATGTTCAGTTCATGGAGGCATTGTTTGGTTTCCTGGGCAACCAAGTCAGTCTTGATGTCACTGAGGTGTAGCCTATGTTCTGCTCTGTCAGATGTTGGATAATATACAGTATATATAATAGATTAACACCATAGAAGTGTATAAAACCTTCTCAGATCAGCTCATCAGTCGTCCTGTCGTCAGATGATGGGTCACATTTCATATCTGACCCCTGACCTCCCTCTGTAAGGGTCCTTTTGTTGGCCCATTACACACATGCCAGTGCACATTCCTGCGGGGTGACACGATGTAGCTGCTGCGCTAAGTCTGATGCTCTTCCTGTCTGCTCTGCAGTGTCTCTTAAGTCTTTGGGCTCACCTGTTACTCAGATCAGCTTTCATGTCTCAGGTGTTGTTATGTCTGGTTACTCTAACCCAGCGCTCATCAGGCTAACGTATCCCCCTTTTACAGCCCAGTGTCCACGAACCGCAACACTCAGAGGAGCTTTGTTCTCTGGTACAGAGGAATCAGCAGAAACGTCACTGACTTCTTTCTCTGTTGCTGCTGACCACAAATATGATTCACGTTTGTCATTAAAAACATCAGAAACTGGCTTCTTGGTGACGTTGTCCCTCTGTGAGGTTTCATGACTGCTGAGTACAACGTGGGACGGCACTGGGAAAAGGACTGAGCATGAAATCTGCTTCACAAATGTACATGAAATGGAGACGGTTGCAGGAGACGGTGCCTGGGCTCCTGTTGTCAGCTGTTGCATGATGGGAGCTGCTGGGCGCACTGTGACATCAGAAAGGTTCGAAAGCACAGGATGTCAAAGCTGACCTCATAGTCAACGTTGTCCTGGGCCGCAGAGTGAATCAGTTCCTCACCAAACTTAAACTGTGACTGCAAACGAATGACGGCCGATTCTCAAACTGCTCTTCAGGCGTCAGGAGCCTCGTGTTTAAACTCGTTACCACAGCTCGTCACAGAGGGTCGGCTGGCTGCTCCACGGAGAAAGTCCCCTTTGTTTCAAGACGAGGAAAAACGAAGTTTGTCAAATCTGTGTGACAAACGAAACCAAAGGTCTAAACACTCACACGACTGTCCTCCAAGAAATCCTGACTGAATCCAGAGGAGCTGTAGAGCACCAGCGTTACAAGCCTGCATCGACTTTACACGTCTCTGGTAACCAGGTCAGTAAATGTGCAGTAATCCACACACACAGCTGGGATATTCTTATATGGGTGGACAGGAGTCATCAGCAGGTCGGACCGATATGTGGAAGACCCCTTAAGCCTCGAGCTTCCCCATAAGGTCCACCTACGACATGCTGCCAAGCTTGTGGTGTGGCTCAGGAGCGCTGCCAGCTCCATCATGCCCCAAGTCCAAGCCTGCAGCGCGTCTTGTTACGCTGCCAAACAGCACTGGCCCGTCGGCCCGTACAGGTGTGCAGGCTGGAAACGTGCCCATCACCAACACCAAGGTGGATGATCCTTTTCATTAGAGAAGGCGGAGGAGCCCTTAACATCACACAGGTGGCGAAATCAGCCCCGACAGGCGGCTGAGAGGAACCTGAGATCCGATCCTGATCGGCAGCTCAGGTTCCCACCTTAGATCACCTGTGTCCGCACGTCTGCCTCTGCTGTGCCGTGACCCGAGCGGCGACTGTGGCAGAGCCAAGTGTTTCATGGGAAGGAGGGAGAAGAGCGCTGTCCCGCCTCAGAGAGAGGAAGAGGGGTGGTCTTCTGCCTGCTGCTGCTGGGGATTGGTGGGAGCATCCAGTGTGTGTGCTTCTTGAAGAGTGTGTGTATCAGTGGCCCCACACTCAGAAAGGCCTCGGGTAAAGAAGCAGAGCAAGGAGCTCCTGCCTTCGACTAAGAAGGAAAGACCAGATGTGGGGAAAGCAAGGGTCCGAGGGTTAGCAGGGGGACGCCCTGCTGTTGCTCCAACACTGAGAGCTGTTCTGGGATTAATGGAGCAGAACATCAGTAGGGAGGTTCCTCGTGGCTGACCTCTGCAGCAGGGTTCTGCAGGGTGTTTCTAACCTATGGTCCTCTCAGTGAAGCTGGCTTAAAGGAGGGCTAATCTAGCCTGCAGATCAGGGCTCAGCTAAAGAGGACAGGCTTACATGGAAGTGTGCTAAATATTTGGGGCAGCTGTTCACAAGCTGAGATGACCCAGGTGGCTTTATTTAATAGTTCATAACAGTGTTGGAGCCATGAGCTTCAGCATGCTGTGGCAGCGGGTCTGCGTCCCTCGGGCCTTTAATCTGCCTGCACAGGCTCCATGGCAACAGAGGTGAAACTTTTCACTCCCTCCATTCAAGTCGGCCTCGGCTTGAACAATGCGAGCCGTGTGAAGCCGTGAAGTGGATGCGGAGCTCTGATGGAGCAGGTTATTGTTCGGTGCGGATGGAGGCGGAAGTGGCAGCTCTCTGAAGGCTTTCAGCGCCACAATAATGCAGCATTTATTCGGCTCTTTGATCCGGAGCCGCAGGTCGGCACAGGTGGTGCTGAACTCCCCCTGATTGGTCACTTATGAAATGATCGTGTAAGCGGTGGTCCTGGAGAGCACGGCCCTGAAGCAGGTCAGTGGCATTGTCTGTGCTAAAGCCTGTCAAAAGGTCAGATTTCCTTGAGTTGTGTCTTTCCACGGCAGCAGTGTTCAGGTGTCAGCTTGCAGTCTTTGTTTCACATGTACACATGAATCAGAGATAATAGCTGTGCTGTGATTTCTGCCTGTATTTACACTCAGAGAGAACGTTACACCCAGCCGGGCTGCTTTTAAGCTGCTTTCATGCATGAACGCAGACAGTGAGGCTGGGAAAAGGTTTCTCAGGTGTGCTCAGGTGTGCTCCGCTCAGCTCCGACTCGTCTCACTGCAGCAGGTCCTCGGTGTGGCTCAGGTGACTGCTCACTGTGACCTTACATCACAGGGCTCTGGAACAGCAGCAGCTCGCAGTGATGAATGTTTCTCTGGTGTAACCACGGTGAAGTGAGCCGTTTCCTTGGAGACGTCCACAGGTGTGAGCTTTGCTGGCCAAACAAACCTGAATAACTGTTTCAGAAGACGAGCAAATGGGAGGAGAAAGGCGGTCGGATCAGTGCAGGGACATGACCTGAATATCCTGGAGAGCAGCAGGAAGCTGCGTCCTGATTCCTGCCCAGTGTGGGCACGTTGGCATCGGGGGTCTCGGCGCTCTCTGATGGGCTGTTTGCACGAACTCTCAGCACAGTGAGCACAACACACAGAATCTGAGGGGCGTCCTGATCCACACTCCTGTCCAGCAGGTGGCGGTAATGCTGCTCTAAGCTGGTTACCATTAAACCCACAAGAAGAAGAATACGAGAACTTTAATGCTGCTGATGCAGAAGAAACGCTCCGCGTTTAACGAGTTTAAAGGAAGCATCGAAGCAACGAATTTGTGTCGAGGATTTTTCATAATCGAATTATTCGAGTTGCTCGAGGAGTCGTTGCAGTCCTGAGCATTATGGGATGGTTGAGGTTGTGATCCATAGCTGTGTGTTGGGCCTCAGTCACACTCTTCAGATCCATGTTGCAGCTGAGCGTTTCCTGGACTTTGCTGACACACTGATGCAGTTGCCTGTAATTTGCATTAAAGACTCGGACTTGTTGGCACATGTTTCCTCTCCCAGCTGTAGTGACAGAGCAGCACAAACTGGAGACACACCTTCAAAATAAAAGCTGTGCCTTACCGCTGCAGCCAACATAGTTCAAAAAGTGCAACTTTTACTTTGGAGGCTAATGGTCTCTGTTTCCACAACTTTACTCTTCCAGTTTTTCAAGATTCACTGCACCAAGCCTGCAACTAACGATTATGTTAATAAGTAAGTAATCGGTAGATGTTTTATTTCCCCAATTAATCAGTAAATTGGACTGAAAAAACATTTTTGGTTTCCACCTCCAGTCTCATCACGTTTTTGGTTTGGATCATTTCAGTGAGGCCTCTGTCTGCAGCCGTCGACGGCGGCCTCGTGTTGCAGTCAGTCGAGCTGCCTCCTGCGTGTCTTTCCCATCATGAAGCATGCCATTGTTTTTCTGGAATGACAGCCAGTGTACTGAGTGTGCATTATAGCCCAGTTTGAACAGCTCAGTGAATGCTGTTGTATTTGCAGCATTAAGGCGAGTAAGCAGGATAATGTGGTGACTGACCTGCTGTTCATCGATGACTCCAGCAGGTTTCTGTTCCTGGTGCCGTATCGTGACCATGGTGCCGTCACAGGAAGCAGGAAATGCTGCCACACTTTGAGGACTTGAGTTTTGTCTGCGTTGGTGGTTGGTTTTAATTTCCTTTGAAGAAGCGGCTCCTGCTGTGGCCCTGCCTGTTCAGTGCACTTTTAATAATCGGTTTTTATAGCTTTTATTGATTTGTTGTTGCAGCCCTAATTACAGCTGACAAGTTGGCATGTTCTATGCATACAGGTGACTGTGACAACCAGCTGGCCACAGCTGGAAGATTTTGTGTGCAGAACTCTCTTTAAGACCTCTTTGTGACCCGTGTCATGCTAGCAGCTGCCAGCTTGCCAGTCGGCTGCAGAATGCACACTTTTCACCAGCGGCCAGCAGGTGGTCATCGACTCTAAGCTTGTGTGATCGCAGCATTAGCAGTCTGTTTCACATTGGGGCAGACCACGCCCCCAAGCAGGCGCTGTGACACGGCTTTGTGTACCTAAAGCATCCACGTAGGTCTGACTGCTGCATTTGGAAGGTTTTCACGTTGTTACACCGTGTGACACACTTTCATTTAAAAAGGGGCGTGGTCGGCACCCGGGTGGCTCAGTGGCGGAGCAGGCGACCACATACATGTGCTGCGGGTTCAAATCCCGGCCTGTCTTCCCCGTATCTCTACCCCGTTTCCTGTGTGTCTCGACTGCAGATAAAGCCTTTGTGTCGCCTACGTGCTTCAATAAAAAGGTTTCTGTTTGGCAGCAGAGTATCAGTACACTGATAAAGTGGTCTCGTTCCAGAACGAGCCCGGAGAAAGCTTCATGTTTACTTTAGATTATTTCTGTGTTGTGAAATAAAATGATTTGTGCAGGTTAGATAAACAGCTGGAGCACACAAACCTGATGCTGGTTTTCATCCTAAAACGTGCTCCTGCAGAGCAAAGAAGCTGCTATAAAAATACTTTTACTGAAAAAATAATCCTGTCATTTGAAGCCCTCGTTAACGGCTTTTATTTTGTCTTTAATTCAATTAAAGTGGTGAAAATTTGATGTCCAGAGTATAAAATCTAACCAACAAATGGATGGACATGTGCTTGGTCCTGATGGTGTGTCTGTGGAGATGTTTAGGAGAGAGGGCAACACACTGTTTAACACAGCCGTGGACAGTGAGGATGTGTACTGAACAAAGGTGATGTTGGAGTGGCAGATGTTTGAGGTGGAGGTGGACTCCATCAGGGATCTGCTGTCTGTGGACTGATGTTTGCAGATGACACTGTGATTGCAGTGAAAGTAGAGAACATGTAGAAGAGAGCCTGGAGAGCTGGAGCAGAGAGGGGTTGAAGGTGGACGAGTTTAAATACCTGGGATCAACCATCCAAAGCAGCAGACGGTGCAGAAGAGAGTGCAGGCAGGGTGGAGTGGGTGGAGGTGGGTGTCAAACTGAGGCCTGTAAATCTGTGACAGCAGCAAGATTGAAGGGGAAGGTTTACAAGATGGTAGTGAGACCTGCTGTGATGGATGGTTTGAAGACTGAAGAGCTGAAGATGCTCAGACCTTCAGTGGGAGTGAGCAGGAGGGACACGTGTCCATGAGGGGGGCAGCTCAGAGTCAGAGAGGAGAGGCTGAGGTGGTGTGGACATGTGCAGAGGAGGGAGAGGATGTCCTGGAGCTGCCAGGCAGGAGGAGAAGACGACGCCCTCAGAGGAGCTTCATGGATGTGCTGGAGGACATGCAGAGGGTTGGTGTGACGGAGGGTGAGGAGAAGCACTCTGTTCCTCCCCATTATTTGAGGACAGCGCCTCCTGCTGCTCTTTTTGCAAAGCAGAGATTCAAATATATAAATTTGCATATTAAAGGATAATTACAGTTTTCCCCGCTGAGCCTTTAACGATGGAAATCTGATTTCACAGAAACTGCTGGATCTTATTTGGGCCGACGAGTTTAGCTTGATGCCAGATGTGGAGAGTAGGGTAGTGTGAGTGAGGCGTGTGAGTGCGATTATGTGGTGTGTGTGGGGCTCAGGTGGGAGAGTGGGTCGCCCACTGTGATGGTTCAGTGGGAACTCAGTGCTGTGTCTGAAGGTGCTAAACGGGTTTGTTCGTGAGTGGCATCCATTCATCAGTGATGCTTCTCCCCTCAGTGAGGTGCTGTGTGCATGTGGGCCTCGTTCCTGCTTAACCGTGTTATTGTGTCACGAGAGTTCCTGTCACGTCGTCCTGGGCTGGGATCTGGATGTGTTGGTGAGCTGCACGAGCTGCACGAGCTGCAGACAGATGCATTTTATCCCTTCAGGTGTTTCACCAACACGTTTACATCCATTTGGAGGTTCCAGTGAAGAAATGTGAGCTGAACAAAGAAGTCATCATTATAATTTCCATCACAAACATTTAGCCATAACAAAACTGATGTACTGGTTCCAGGACTGGTTCCAGATACCTGGCTGGTGTGTGAGGAACAAGCTGGCTGAGGTCAGAGGTCAGGTTGGCAGTCAGTTCATAACCTGAGAACGTGACCTAAGATCCACAGACGAGTCTGAGTCTCAGTGACCAAAAGCAGCCGAGGGGTGGCACCCGCTCACCGGTTCCCCAGTGAAGGACATTTACGGTGGATCGCGATGATCTCACACTCCTCCATCACGGGCTGCAGGCTCGGAGAGCTCCAGCCTTCCTGCTCTGTAGCTCCATCATAGAGAACGATGCTAAAATAATTTAATTTAGAAAACCAAACGAGCTCAGTCCTCCAGATTCTTTCTCCCTGTGTGTGCGTGCGTGTGTGCGCGTGCGTGTGTGTGTGCGTGTGTGTGTGCGTGCGTGTGTGTGTGTGCGTGTGTGTGCGTGTGTGCGTGTGTGTGTGCGTGTGTGTGTGCGTGTGTGTGTGCGTGCGTGTGTGTGTGTGTGTGTGTGTGCGTGCGTGTGTGTGTGTGTGTTCTCCCAGTCAGGAGCTCGTTGTTCTCATTATTCCTGCACCACAGAAGTGGTTTCAGTCTTTCTGCCTTTCCTCACTGCCTCCTGTAGGAGCCACACTGACGCAGAAGAAAGCAGTGAGGTCTGTACAGCTGTGCTCAGCCTCGGTCATCACTCACAGGCGCACACACATGCTGGGGGATAATACAATCACGGCACATTTCCGCACTCCGGAGGCCAGTCCTCCTCCTCTTCCTCCTCCTCCTCACTGAGGCTTTGTTCTTCCGAGGAAGGCTGATGGTTTCTGAAGTGTGTCTGAGCTGTGGGCTGAAGAGAGCAGCCTCGCTCAGAGTAACACTTTCACCTGTGTGTGAGCATCAGCAGGACGTGTTTGATCAGCGTCCTGTAACTGAATGTCTGCAGTTCGGACCAAACAGGGAGCTTAACACCATTATTCGGGCTTCACAAAGCCTTTTAGACCTAATCGATCAGTACAATCAGTGGTACATGAAGACCCTGCTCATCGCTCTGCTGAGCGTTTACGGTCCTCAGCTGCCCTGCTGAGGTGTCAGAGTGCAGATCCAGGACGAGTTCGGCTGAAGGGAAGTTTTTGGGCTGCAGAAATGTTAACCTGTGATGTGCTGAGTGGTGTTTGGTTGCACTGAAATCATCACATCTTTCTGAATATCAGCAGATCTTTTCTTGGATTAATGTCCAGATTGCATCAGAACCTCTTAACTAGCCTCGTAACTCAGTCACACTGCTGAGATGGTCTTTCATGCACACATCATACTTTCCCGGCGCTGTGATTGGCTCCAGAAGATTACCATGCCAAACGTGATGTCACTCTCCCTGCAGACGGTCTCTGTCCTCCTACAGAGGCCTGCCAGCTGGTCCCAGGACTGCGCTCACTGGACAGAGCCCTCACATCTCACACCAGTTAAAGTGAGAGGAGTACTGGGCTCCACAGAGCTGTGACTCTTTGTCAGCCTGGCTGCAGAGCTGAGAAGAAACCTGGGCTTGTTCTGATTGTCTTCATTAATGATGAACAGTAAGATGTCCCAGCTGTACGCAGGGCTTTTTAATACAGCAATAAACTCCAGGCTACATGAGCAACAGACCCCACTGGTTCTCTGCTTCAAGCTGCGTGTTTGAGTCAGACACTGTTGTATCCTAAGTAATGCATTATCATCTGATATGTCAATTTTCCTTTCAAATTCATACTGTTTTTAATAATCTGTCATGTCCACACAGCCATTGTGTGCAGTTGTGCTCATTATAGATATAATACTCATATCATTATATAATCATTATAGATATAATGAGCACGGAGATAATTTTATTTCCCATGCCCCATAAATGCCTCCGTGACTTCAGGCACGGTCGACTCGACTCACCACGACTTGTTTCCATTACAGCTGAGCTCCACCTCAGTGTGGGTGTAGCAGTTCCTTCTTGAACATTTGGTCTTTACCCTCTGATCACCACAACAGAAGCGGTGTCGGTGCCCAGGAAGTGCTTGAAGTCACGGAGGCATTTATGGGCCCAGTCAGAGACGGGTCTTTAACTGGTTATGACGATTGAGTACCTGTGGCAGCGCTGTCCGGGGGGCCGATGTCCGGATGTGGCCCCGGGCCGCCTGTTGCTGTTGCCTGGCTACAGTCGGGGTTTGCTCTGTTTGTTGAGTTTCAGCGATCTCCCTCCAGGACTTTGCTGACATCTGTGAGTCCTTACATCGATGCTCTGATGATCATCCCTTATATTGATGATAGATCCTTTCACTGATAGGTTCGTGCACGGCGCCCTAAAAGTGGCCAATCACAGTCGTCTGTCTGTGGGTGCAGATTTCTAACCAGGCTAGCTAGCATTAGCAGATAACTCAGGACTCCACCCTCTTTTTTCCAAATATGGTCACTTCAGGATCCAAAAATGGCAGCTTTAAGGCTCACCGAGTGAATGATGTCATGGTGATGTTTGAAGTATTTACACTTAGAAATGTTCTCTGATCTGAACAGAGTGCTCAGAGTCCTGTCTGTGAACCAGCCTCCCCTGTAGCTGCAGATACACACACACACAGACACGCACACACACACACACACACACACACACACGCCTTGTGTCAGTTTGTGTGTGTCTTGTATTTAAACTGAGTGCTGGTGGCCCACCGCCATCTGATTGGTTCATTTCACAGCTGGTGAGTCTATTATTGACCAGTGGCCTGGACTCTGTGTGTGTGTGTCTGTGTGTGTGTGTGTGAGTTCTCAGTCTGGTGTGTTTGGTAAATGCTGCTGCAGTCCAGATGTTTTTGCTCTCAGCTGGTATTCCTAATATGGAAGCATCTCTGTGGTCTTGTGTCATGGGAGTAAATCTGTGTGTGTGTGTGTGTGTGTGTGTGTGTCTCTGAGATCTCACTTTGTATTTTTTCATTGCAAAGATCCAAAAATATTCTGTCCTCCGTGTTTCTCTGTCTCATCACTAACATCCTGGGTGATGTCGGCCCTGGTGGTCTGCGCAGACCCCTCCTCGGCCTGCGCAGACCCCTCCTCGGCCTGCGCAGACCCCTCCTCGGCCTGCAGGGCTGCATGAACACTGTGCTGCTGCTGCTGTGGTGAAGACGAGCTCTTGGACTGAACCAAAATAAATTGTTCAGAAGATGATTTCTGGAGCAAAGATGGACATGTTAACGTGTTAGCCTATGGGCTCTGACTCACTGCTGGAGCCTCTGCTGGACTGCAGAGGAACTGCAGCTTCTGGTGCTCATTGAGAAGCCAACATGTTCCAAGTCAAAGTCCCAGTTTTAGACCAGTAAGTCCTGAATGCAGTCCAAGAAGGTCTTAGATGCACCCGTAGGTTCTGTTTGTCCTCTCGTCCTTTGTACCAGCACAGCTCGTCTCGCCTTCAGTAATCCGAGTCCCATGGGACCCTCTGGTGTTCCTTCTGTTGTCTTCTGACCTCTGACTCGGCTCTACCTTTGCTTTTTAATCCCGGTGATGCAGGAAGCTGATTCTCCTGCCCTGCGAGTCCCTGTGGGAGAGTCGAGTCGGGTAAATTCGATTTGCTCACAGGGAGAATCGGCAGCGCTGGAAGAAATAAATGAAGCCGTCTCGTGTTTCTCGGCTTGTGCAGCTTCGTCTTTCACCGCGGGGACCGCGTTCAGCCGGGACTTTTGCATCTGAAAACAATAACAGCTTCTTTTTTATTACAGCAGCGCTGCGTACGTGCCTCAGAGTCGATGCCAGTTCTTTTCCACTCGCTCAGGAATCCTAATGGGAAGCAAGAACAAGCTGCTGCAGGAGCACATGTGCACACAAACACATGACAGAGCAGCTTTCACATTTCCTCCACTGTTTTCTCACATGCACACCGAAACACGCTGAAACGCGCTGAAACCGCGAGTGACCGACTGGACCGCGGCGCAGAAACGAAATGTCAGATGGAAAATGTGCACCGACAGGCTTTCCCGACTTCCTCTCTCATCAAACATTTAAAGACGGTTTGATCCAGCTTCCCCTGCTGTTCGCTCACTGCAGAGGTCATTTATGTTTAATAACTGTAAAGCATGAAGTGCTGAACCTGCAGCTCGTCTCACCCTTACCCTGGGGTTTCCTCCCCATGTGCAGCCTTTCTGCTCAGCTTCTTTCTGCTCCACACGCAGCCGTTTAATTTTTACAGTTTAAAAAGCCTCCTCACAGCATCCCATCATGCACAGCAGACCAGTGCAGACACAGACGAGCAGCTGCTTACAAACAAGGTAACGGAGGGAAAAGACCTCCGTTACCAAAACAGACTGCGCGATGTTCCAGTGATGCATGCTGAGGGTCGTCGTGCAGTCACTCACTGCTGACCTCCAGACTTCATGTTTCCGTGGCGAGCAGCTGCATCCAGCCCTCACATCATCACGTGTAATGCAAAGTGCTGAATCCTGTCGGGGTGTAACGGCACAGAGGCCTCGGTGCTCAGTTTGTTTCTCATCCAGTCATTTCTGGGTCAAGTGATGATTTATGTGACTGAAGCAGACAAAGAGAGCTTCTTTATTCCTCACAAACAATAATAACAAATTCCAGTGAACATCAAAGCCACGTTCGACTGGAAAGATTGAGTAAAAATATCTGATCAGCTGATCAGTGTCTGCTGCACGTGCAACACGCAGCATTGCTCTGTTATTCTCGCATGCTGTCGGGACATTTTTGGAGAATTTCAACTGGCTGTAACACGTACAGAGACTTCACTTCCTGTTGCACTTAGAAAATAAATATATGAAAGTAACGTGATAATTCATGCTGACAGTGTGGTGACGCATGTTCCAGAGCAGGAAGTGCTGTGAGCAGCTGATCGGATCGATGATCTTTGGTTTCCCTCGAGTTCGTGTGTGCGACGGCAGACGAGCGCATAGTTTCATTAGGGGCGGGGCCTCTTTGACTGACAGGTGGAGCATGTCGGCAGCGCTAGCATTAGCTGATAGCTTAGCACTCCACTGTCTTCTCCAGCTGTGATCGCTTCTGGCTCCAACCAATCAGTGACGCCCACCAAAGTGCACGTCTGCAGGCCAGGAAGTGATGTCACTGAGCTGCAGTGGTGCTGTATACGCAGCCTGCTGAAGAGGTTAAGAACTAAATAATATAAACTGCACCTCATTATATTATATTTTTTAGTTCCTTCATTAAATCTTAAACGTACCTGATTGTGTTTCTGCAGTTGTTCCCTTACATCAGCACATCTCCACAGCTCTGATCAAGGTGCAC
>VOQJ01038822.1:4871-16944 GCA_015052665.1 Apistogramma diplotaenia | reverse complement strand
TTCAAAGTCGCTTAGATCACTTTTCTTCCCCAATTTGAAGCTCAGTTTCAACGTCAGCTGGTCATCTCGGCCATGTCTGCATGCCGAAATGCAGAGTTTCTGCCATATGATTGGCTGATATTTATATTAACAAGCTGTTGAATAGGCGTGTGCAACAAGTTGGTTGGTGGGTATTGATTATCTGTTTTATGGTGTGGATTGAACCTTTAAAGTGATAAAGTCATACTGACACATAAAGTGTAAAAGTCTGCGATTTGGTTTTGCTCTTCACATGTCCATGTCCCTTCAAAGCCTTAATCCGTTGTTTAGGATAAAAAAAGAAACGTGGTGGACGTGATTCTTCCAAATGTTGCTTGAAGCGCGATCTTCGATAACAGGCAGTGCACTCCCTCTGCACATAAATCATTAGACACAGCAGGAACAACATATTTGGAAGAGGAAATGATGACGCTCTAAACATTTTAACAGCCTTTCAGCAATTGTCATCATTCACTCGCTGGGAAAGAATCACATCACCTGATTCAGCCTGTGTTCTCAACAGCAGACTCCTCGGTCGGATAATGTTTTCCCATATTTCAGCATCTCATTGATTCAGCATATTTACTGGCAACGCACAGACAATATTATCTTCTGCACTCAGTTTGTCTTTCTCGTGGAAAAGGAGGGACTCTGCAAATTAAAAGGTGTCTCCGTTTCTAACAAAAGACTGTGCTATCAATAACTATTACGTTCTGTACTGGCAATTATGTAATTAATAAATCTTTTCAGATAATTGCGTAATGATTGCTTTCAATGCTGCTAACTAGCTACTTGAAATTGAATTGGACCTATCACCTTTTTCTGAGAGCTGCAGAAATTAGGGCACACAGCAAGGCTGGAACATGATTCTGCCACATGAAAAAAAATACACTCCACTTTATTATACTCCTGTTGAGTTCACAGCACTGTTGCATCTTGGTGGGTTGTACCCCACAGCTAGCCAGATGGCTCATGCATCTGGGGCGCAAAATAGTGTTACAAGCAGCACCTTCACAAACAGACTAATAGAATCCTACTGTTAGCCTGAATTCAGAGACAAACGCAGGCAATGTCACAGTAAATTAAACATTAATGGTGTTATGGAGGTCACGGGAGGACAAACGTGTGTGTTGTTCTTTCGGCTCTGAAGATCCTCCTGTAAAGTACACCTGTGTTTGTCTTTATGTCACACTGAAACTTGTTGACTCATTAAATCTGTTTAACTATCCATTAAGGAACGGAAGAGGCCCTTTAAAAGGAGAGCCACAACTGTGTGCCCACTTTACACCGAAGACATCATTTATAACACTGTGTAGCATGGTCTCATAAAAAAATATTGTATCACATTCTTATTCCAGGGTGGTGGGGCATAATGTGTTTCGCACAGCTGCAACCACGATCTGTTCCAAAATACAGCCGAGTCATTTTTCTGCCTAAACCAAACCAAATCAGACCAAAACTGCTTGACTTGCACTAAAAATAGAGAGACCGTTGTTTGATTTGAGCTGCAAGAATTCGTTGGTCTTCGTGGTTGCTGCAACATCTTGTTCAGGGATCGAGGATAAATGAGTGATGAAATCAAACCAGATTACTTTTGTCATTGCGATTCGTCATTAATATTGTGATGTACACTCATAGTCGCTTACAGTAATATGGCTGTGCTGCTACTGTATTGGATCCACCTTTGCCGTCAGAACAACTTTAATTCTTTGTGGCAAAGATTCAGAAAGGTTCTGGAAACATTCATCAGATGTGACAGCATCACACACTTGCTGCTGATTTGCTGGCTGCACATCCATGATGTGAATCTGCTGTTCCACTACATCCCAAAGACACCAGTTTGAGATGATTTAAGCTTTGTGATATGGTGCGTTATCCTGCTGGAAGCAGCTATCAGAAGATGGGTAAACTGTGGACATAGAGGGATGGACATAGACGGCATCAAGTCTCAGGAAGGAAATATATATCCCCCATACCATTACACCACCATGCTTTCATGTTGTTTACATCACATTCTGACACAACCATCCAAATGTTACAGAAGAAATGGAGACTAATCAGAGCAGACGGTGCTTTTCGAATCGAGCTCCCTGACAGGAGTGGCCTCCAGTGTGGTTTTCTGCTGCTGTAGACTATCTGTGTGCATTCAGAGACGCTCGTCTGCAAACCTAGGTTGAAATGAGTGGTTATTTGAGTTACCATCCAATCAGCTTGAAGCAGTCAGTCCATCTCCTCTGACCTCTGACATTAACGAGGCAGAGATCTGCTGCTCACTGGATATTTTCACCTTTTGAGATCATTCTCTGTAAACCCCAGAGATGGTTGTTAGGGAGAATCCCAGTTTCTGAAATCCTCAGCAGCCCTTCTGCCACCAACAACCATGCAACACCTAAATCTTCTCCCTTCCAATGCACAGTTTGAACTTCAGCAGGTCATTTCACCATTGCTGCCATGAGATACATTTGATATACTGATATATGATACATATTTGTGTAGAACAAGTGTAACAGATACAGTGTCTGAGTGTATATTGGGACACTTGGGAAGAACCATTAATATAGTTATAGTGTGTAAATTTGCTCTTCTTGGAAAAACATTGTGTTTTCAGACTCTAAATTACTGTGTTCATTTTTTCCTTCAGCATTTAAAGTGCATCTGATATGCCTTTTAGGGCTTGAATGTTTCTCCATGTAATGAAACAATTTGCTAAATTAGTGTTTGGTTGGATAAAAACAGGGACGTTGTAGCCGGAATCTATTGAGAAAATCTATGATTATGGGAAAGTGTTTTGTTTAAGCTCAGTGCCGTTTGTACGTGATTCTAATGCAAAATGGCATCACTTAAATTTTCTTCAAAGTGCGTGACAAACATTAACTTCTGTACCACATCTTGCATTAAAGGTTTTTGCAGTTAAGGTCACAGGAAAGCAGACATTCATATGGGTATTTGGCACGCTACCATGACTTTATTTGGGTGAAGCGTCTAATGTTTGCGTGTCGGCTGATGTTTTCCAGGACATTGTGGACACAAGCTGAAGCTTCAGTGGGCAGTTTTGCAGTTTGGCATCACAAAGCAACAGTGACTGTACACAGTGATTGCGGAACAATCCCCATTAATCATGTCAGCAAACTTGAAAGCACACTAAACGCCTTCATCTTTGTGTGTGTTGGGGTAGGAGGTGGTAAAGAGGCTCAGTCACTGCTGATGAGCTCAGCTTTCTCTGGAGCAGCATTGATTCCCTGCCTTCCAGGAGACTACTCTTATCACAAGCAGGGACTTAATTCCTGTCTCGTTGTGTTCGATGCTTTGGAAACGAATCAGCTATTGATAACAAAATCTTTTAAAGGGTAGTAATATTGATGGGGTTCCTAGCCATGTTGCCTGTTGGTTTAAAATAAACATCCAGCATCTTATCAGCTTAGTCTACTCTGAGTGAAGGAGATTGGGGCAATAAAATTATGAAGAGTTTAAAATTCAAATTTCCACTCCATTGTTTTATGTTTGGACTCCACTGGAATAGCTTCACATGAGTCACAATTAACACAATCTTTAAACCAGCTTTCCTCTGATTGGCTGCCTCTCGCAGCCAGTATTCATCATATTGCCACTCGCAGTGACATCATATCAAACCTATGGTAGAAAAATAATGGTCTGAAGCCTGGAGATTACTTGTACATACGCTAGCTTCATAATTTCACACATTGGTCATGGTTAATGTGGCCATTCAACATCATAAGGGTGTTTTTGAAATATATTAAGCTAACCATAACAGGTGCTCTTTAATAGAATAGAATGCCTTTATTGTCATTATACAGATGTAAAATGAGATTGGAGGGCCACTCCTGTTCAGTGCTATAAAAATAGAATCTCTAAATAAAGATATACTGAAAAAATACAGAAAGACAATAATTTTTTACAAAATATATACAAAATATATACATTGTGAAAAAGAAGAAGAACAACAATATAAGTATATACATATGAGAAATGGTGAGTAATTGCACTAGTGGATAAATATCACAAATTGCACAATGCACAATGTTCTGGAAAAATTATTTTATCTTATTTTAAAAAGTTTTTAAAAAGAAGCAGCAGCTTGAATAGCCAACAGCAGAATAAAGACTAAACACATGATGACGGTGCAGGCAGGTGTACAAACTGTATCACCTGACGTTTTCACTAAAGTTAAACTTAAAACTGCGTTTTACTGTTGAACTGAAAAGGAGGATATTGATAGTCTGAAGCCAACAACACATAGAAAACTCCTCATGTCTCTGACTTTATGCACATCCAGAGCCACAGAATCATTCTAGAAAAGCCAAACCGTGTTTCTTCCCACAGCACAAGTTTATAAGAGGAGGTAAAGCATGGGGGAGGTGGTAATAGTTAATAGTTAAAAGTACAATTGCAAAACCATGAAACTAATGTTCCCGGCTCATAAATATCAAAGTGTTACCAGCAGCACAATCATTCAGAGTGTGTGAGGCTTTTGAAACCCACACACATCTTTTCATGTGTTGTCTTTTTTTTTTTCATGCTGGCAACATTTTATCAATCCAGGAAATGAGAGTCCCTTTTCACTTGGCATTTTGAAAGGACAAAGGATGAGATCATGCAATAAATTGTTTCAATTCACTACTCAGCAGCAGCAGTAGCAGCAGCGTTGCCCTAATCCTGCGTACTAATTGTAATGTTTTTAAAAGGAGGGCAACTCAAACACAGGACGCGGGAGACCGGGGAGGCGATCCAAATCTTGAATCAAAGGCTGAGGTCATGCACGGGTAGACAGGCAATGCGCCAGATGCAGTAGGTGAGGAGCAGCCAACTTCAGACAAAAAGTTGCACAAAGAGAAGACAGTGGGGAAACGAATACAGAAGGAAAATCTCACACAATGCAGTCTGTCCACTAGTGAGCGCTGCACAGAACAAAGGACAACAAACAAAGAGGAGCCAAAGATGGCCGTGAGTTAGCTGAGAAAAGGAGGCTGTTAGGCCTCAAACCTCCTTCACACAGAAAGCAGCGATCCCATTTTAATCGACATCAATTGAATTATGCACATTAATTTTCACATTTTTATGTCTTTGCACTTACACTTGAACTGCCCACCTGCAAGGAAACGATGTTGTTTTTAGCTTTTTAGCACTTGGCAGCTTTCTGCTTCACTATGCTTTTCTCTAATTAAAGCACAGTTTCTCAGCCTTTTTCTTCACTCTTCAACAATGTGGACAACCTGTGAAGAATGCAGTCAAAGGTCAGGACGATGTGAGGTTTTGCTCTATAAAGAGCAGCAGCTTGGGTCACTCAGGATGGGAACTGCTGATTTTCTCCCTCACTGCAACATGAAGTGGTGGCAGCCTGGATTCATCCCCAGGTCTCTGAAGTTGCTGTTCGTGTTGGAATTTACTCTGTAAGACCTTTGTTAACAGGTTAAAGGCGTGGCCCTGAATTCATAACTGGATCCCCCTGAGATTCAGATCAACCATGATGAAATACAAACCTGTGTCCCTATCTTGTGTTTACTGCTGTGTTGATTCTTACGGTTGCTGGTGCCAAAAACATGAAGAGATTTCCCATTAGGGCCTATCAAATCAGGCGAGCAAAGCTGGATTTCTTCCTCAGCGACAAGACTAATTTCTTGTTTTTCTTCTCCATCTTTACAGCTACATTGGGAACCTTGGAATTCAGTTTGCTGTATGACCAGGAGAACAATGCACTGCACTGCACCATTAACAAAGCCAAGGTGAGCTACCAAGACGATGACGGTGATGCTGACTGCAATATTTTGCAGCCTTCACATCCACGTCCTCATTCGCACTCGAGCATCTCTGCTTCGTGCCTTTTGGGTTTGTTTTTTTTCCTTCGCAGCTGATTTATATTTAGATAAACAGATTCCAGTTTACTCATCATTCACTGCACAGCCATCTGTCACTGCTTTTGAACGAGGTCATAAAGGGGAGATCGATACAAACTGTTTCTCAGTATTCCCTCAGATTCAGTAAGATAGCTGCTGAGGTAAATATTTTTGCAGAAACCTGCTCCTGTGTCAACCTACACATCCTGGCAAAAAAAAGGCTGTGGAATAGCAACTTTACACATCCCACTGTTATGAGTGAAAGAGATATTTACAACTATTTTTATCCCTCAAGTATTTCTAAAGCATATTGCTAACAAACAGATCATAAATGGGAATCATGCCAATTGATTTGTTTTTTTCTGGGATTTTTTTTTTACCACTATTCAGGAGATTTTAATGGAAGTTTCGGCAGTTAAAGAGTCTGAAAAGTTCAGCGAATATTTGAACATCACATGGTGACCTTTAGTTAAATAAACTAATTTCCTCACCTGTAAATTTTAATAAACTGGTGTGAATCTGTTTTCTGAAATCCTCCCGTTCGTCTCGTCTCATTTTTTTTTAGATACTCAGCTACGACAATACAGCTTTCGTTTTTACTAATAACATGCAAATATATATATTTTTTTAATTATTAAATTATATTTGCATGAGTTGCAGTGCTGATGACCTTAAAAACCTTTAATATCATGTATCACTATATCCTTGAATATTAATATGAACTGTTTAAATGGTTGGGGCAGCCACAGTGGCATTGATACATTTTGCAATAACTACATAATTACCAAACATTCAGCATACTGTGATATCTCACCATATCTCATTTTTAATAAAAACACAATTTTTATCTGATGTACAATAGTGAGTGAAGAGATGCCGTCCTTTCGTTCCCATGTTTGTGTTTGTTGTGATGAAGCGATGGTCTTGAGAGCCACGGCTGTCGTCAGCAGCTATAACTCTTCCTATCTGTCTGCGTGAATAGCTGGTAAGTGAGAAAGTGGGCATCAGAGGAGCCGGTCTTGGCAGGAGTGTTGGACAGCAGAGTGGGCACTGGGCCATCTTGATTTATGGTGTTTATTTTCTATACCGCTCGGCTCCTAGACTTCAGCTGCTGCCCAGCCAAGCAGAGGAAACGATTTTTCTCTCTCAAAGAGTGTATGTAGCAATTTCCATGATTTAATTTGTTTTCTTAGTGGTCTTTTTAACCATAGATTGTTTTGCTGGGTTTTCTGCCAAAGCTGCAGTTGCTTCAATACCAGTTTCAACTTCACCCCCAGTTGCAGATTTCTCTAATGAGACGTAATGGATTTTTGGCTTATTGAAGTTTAGGGGAGTCATTCGAAATCAAGACTGGGAAACTTTGGGGAACTTTTATGGTGGCAGTGTGCAGTAGGCACAGTTTTTTTTTTATTATTATTATTTATTCAGCTGTGAGAACACACATACAGTCCCTATTATCATAATCATGCTGGCATTTAGTCAGAAAAATAAACAAGCACGATGGCGACAGCAGAAACATCAAGTCGAGGCTTAAAAACAGGATACTGGAGACCGGTGGGTGACTTTGTGGTAACTACGTCCATATTTTATACTGTCTACGGTTGGTAGCCAATGACCATGGCCTGGATAATCTTCATCATGTGGTGTGACCTGAATCGTCTATAAAGTCGAGGTCGACGGCCGTTTTCCCATAGCCTTCATTAGGTCCAGAAGCCTTTTCACAACCACAGCTATCGCCCCCTTGTGGTCAAAAAGGATGCAAGTTTAAGGCACTTCCTCAGCAGGGCTTTGCTGTGAGATATATGTTCAGAAATTGTTGTTATTTCCCATTTTCTTCCACTTTCCAATCAGAATTTCTAGGGAAGGGTTAGAGCCCATCCCCACCTATCATAGCTGTCATATCTATGAAACAGGTTGCCAGTCTGTTGCAGGTGCAACCGTTCACACTCACACCTACAGTCAATTTAGAATTGCCAATCAGTCTACCATGCATGTCTTTGGACTGTTGGAGAAGGCCGGAGTACCCGTGCAGGCACAGGGAAAACGTTGCTGCTGTGCTGTCCTTTAAACGGGGCCTCAAACAGCAGGAACTGTCCGAGGTCCTGTTTTATTATTTCATGCTACAAGCACAAACAGGCCTGGTCCTGGAACTCCATCAGCAGACAGAAACCTTTACACAGCATTTTAAGATAGCATCAGTCACTTACTCAGCACAGTACCAACAAAATGCTATCTGCATAATTTCCCTTCTGTAAAGTCACTAATCATTACCTCGGCATTTTTTTAAAAAGTTTTTGTCCCTCCTCGTGTTTCTATTATAAATTGAATAATGTATCATCTTTAGTGACTTTCTAGGACTCAAAAAGAATGAATGAGTAATTTACTGTACCTTTCTTGTCTTTACGGCTCACAAATATAATCATTACCACACAGCGTTAAGTTCCCTTTTCCACTAATTAATTCACTCATGAATACTTGTGGAAACTGTTGGAGAACCGTTTTTAGTTCAACTATACACATAATATAAGAGGTCTGTGGGTTTCTTGGCAGCTACACATAGTAATCTACTTTTAATTTGTAAGTGGAACTGAAGGGCTCTGAACCAAGCAATAAGTATGAAGGTAATAGGACACAAAAGCCCACAGACTCTCTCTTATTAACATTTAATTAAAGCCTCGCCTTGACATGTCAACAGGAAGAGAGCCAGACCTATTTGATGGGATTACCTTTAATGAAAGCTACTTTTACACGGCAAAATCACTGTGATTAAAAACCTTTTTTCTCTTCTTTACACCACTGAAAAAAAAGTCAAACACTGATCCTTTGGCTTTAGTCATTGAAATTTTAGATATGTCATTTAATCTTTCTGGCATCTATCTTGTTGAAGTGACTAGCATCTCACTAAGTAATTCACTCCTGCAGGGAGGGAAACTGGCACTTACTCAAGCCCGAGATGTGCTGACTTCAAACAGTATTTCAATTAAGTTCCGGGTGTAGACACAGACGTTATAGCTACAAGCAATGATGACTCTCTGGGCTGTCACTGGCTGTTTATTGTTGGGGGTTTTTTTGTTTTAATAAGGACCTGTAGCCCTTCTGCTGCTTGTAAACGAGGGAACTTATTTCATTGCCGACCATATTTCAAAGTGCTTTGTAATGTTAACCTGCAGTTATGGAGATACAGTCTCAAGATTTCCTTGATCTGAATGAATGAAGTGATGACCACGACTTTAATGTCAACAGCAAAATCATTAAATTTGAAAAGTCTTATCATTTAAAAATCGAATTGTTCAGCAGCAGGTCCATGGATCGATTAGGACGCAGCACAAAATGGAGCAGCTGGGGTTGGGTTGTAAAGCAGCTTGCAGGAAACCCAGGCGAGCTTAGGGATCTTCAAAATCCAACCCCGTATGAGATTAATCATAAAGACTATCAGCTGATTTGACACTGAGCTTGACTTTGTCTTGTCTCATCCAGTAATACACTTTAGAAATACAGCAATTTCTTCCAAGTAAAGCACAAAACTCACCATTACATCATCAGTGCAAAGCTCATTTTACTATGCTGCTAGGTCTACACAATGATATAAAACTGCTAGTGGGCTACAACATTCTAGGATCAGGCTTTAACGTTTGTCAGTCGCTAACTTTTCTCCATTTATAGCTGCAGCACCATTCCAGGTGGCTTACTAATCCAAGTAAATCAGAGCACATCCATTTTCTCACACGAGAGAAATAAGTTAATGCATTTATAAGACGTACAAGTAGATGGCCAGAAAAAGCATAAATAGCTCAGAGCTGGGAGTTCTTCCTCTCGATGGTTGTTGGCTGGAGCAGTCAGAATGTGTGGAATCATGATGACTCAAGTACTGACAAACAACTTCTGCTCTAAATCTTTTTCTTTGGGGTGTTTCATTTTAGTCGCCCCCGATGAGACTTTAGTAAATTGCACAGAAGGACTCAGCCCCGTCTCCAGGACCTCAGCCGTCAACAGAGTTGCTCTCGGTTTTAAAGTAGGTTGATAATGATAAAACTCAGTAAGGTTATCCTTTAAAAGCCAGAAAGGAAATGCCAATTTTAGTGTCTTATTTGAGATGGTGGAACTAGAAATCTGTTCAGATGGCAGGTCATACCAGCACATCCACATACCTAAATAACAGATGAGGTAGAATTCCCCTGCCTCTGAAACATATGTGACCGTTTTCATATTTGCAGACAAAATCTATATTCAGAAGTATTAATGCGGGTGGAAACGGGACTGAGACTGTATCCCTCTGCTTGGCTACGTTTAAGCACTGCAACTGCAAGTTTAGGTAAAGACAGTTTGTGTTAAGATGGATCCTTTTACAGTGCTGACTAGTGATGCCACCAGAACTGATGCTTACAGTACCATTCACTGTCAAAAGTCTGCAAATGCTGTTATCAGTAATAACTTGTGGCATTACCCTGAAATGCAATAGCCATCATTAAACACTTATGCTAACATAAGCTACGCTAACATGGTGCAACTGTGTTTCTTCATTCGAAAAGAACATAAAAGCAAATTTTTACATTTTGGAGAAATGTTGCTGATATTAAAGTTGGCATCAAATGTACTGTACAGTACAAATACTATGCAGTAGTGCAACATACGTGCATCCTTTACTGTGTACTGGAAAAGCACAGAAGCTAATTAAAATTATGTCAGAAATGTTTAGTATGCATTAGATATATGTGCAAAAATTTGATAGAATTTGTCAGAAATCTTAGTAAATCTGGTTTTTCGAATAACATTTCAAACACAGCTTGTAGATTCTCTTTGAATGGCTTGTCTTCCTGCTGCAGTAGCTTTAGCATTCACCTCTTTGCCTTCACTGATGCAAACATAATGTAACCGTGTATTCCTGCCTTACCGTTACAAATCTCGGTGAGTAACACACTGTCATTTTCTTTAGTTCCTCTCACCTCAGCTGCGTAACTCGCCTGCCCTGCACCCTCATGTGATAACGTTAGAGTGAAAAAGGCAAAACAAGATATTCTCTGTAATTCTACCACACTCCTCCTGCCGCCATGCTCATACATCGTTATGCTTCAGCACATCACCACAGAACCATAAAATTATCCGAGGAACTCCTCTCTGCAGGAGGCCCGTCTATATGAAAAGATGCAGGCGTCACTCCTCTATCATCTTTCTGTTATTCGGCTTCGTAAGTGCGGAAAATTTACAGGGCAATTTACAACTTTACAACTGTCTTTAAAACTGCTCGTGCATGTAGATGATCAGCTTCACTGAAAATGAGAAACAATCCATTAGCACCTGAAAACGAGCGCTGTTTCAGCTTGTGATCTCCCAGGCTTCACACACAGCGGGCCAGACGGCTGCTGGAATCCACAATCACCGTTTCTTAGTGCTTCCACTCACACCTGACTTTTCCAATTTATTATCTTAGCAGGTAACAGTCACAGTCGATCTGGGTTCTTTCGTTCAGATCTAAAAGGTTCTCGCTCCTCACTGCCTGCTGGAGCGATCTGCAGGCCAATGGGCACAACATAAGATAAAACCCCACATGTCCAAAGAAACAACGCCTTTGCTCCTTTTTTTTTCTTTGCACAAGCAAGTCATGACAGCGTGCCTATCCATCTGTCCACAAATCTGGCACATAGTACAAAACGCTGGTCAGACTGTCATCAGACTTGCTGCAGATTCTTCTCGTCTTAATATACAGAAGATACACTACCAGCTTTGTTTACATCTAACTCAAGGGTGTCAAACTCAAATACACAGGGGGCCAAAATCCAAAACTGGGACAAAGTCACAGGCCAACATTGATATTTATTGAAAGAAATCTTCCTCCTGATGTAACAGTGAACCTTTTCATATGGACCTGAACTAGTTTTGCTTACTAAACCAAGCAAACGTCTTGTCATCTCTTCTACTTTCTGGTACCTTTGAGTCACGTCCATGTCCTTGTCTTGGTTATATCCACATTGGCTCCACGTACATGACAAGCAGCCCTGTCTTTTACATATGTAAACAGATATTCTGCTTCCCACCTGCCTAGAAAGCTCCTGTTTTCTGCCTTTCTTTTCGCCATTTTTCGGTGCCAATATTAGCATAAGGTTGCTCTATGACTACTGTCAACCTCTCCTCTGTTGACAGTAGTCATAGAGCAACCTTATGCTAATATTGGCATCGTGCTCCCCTCTGAAAAATGGTGAAAAGAA